>MJUU01068622.1:32197-48507 GCA_002080025.1 Modiolus philippinarum | reverse complement strand
CCTGAAAATCAAATGGTCCGTGCCTTACTGTATCTAAATTTTTGTAAATTTTGTTGACAACTAAGGAGTATCTCCCTCATGCATAGCTCTATCCTTAGCTGAATTTTGGCTTTTCTATTTAGATCCTTTTGGTTATTTGTTCTCTATCAGCATTTACAAGTTTTTCGGTAAATGGACTTCCAAATCTTTTGGTTTTATCTGCACTGAGGTTCCCATAGGCTGCAATGTTAAACAATGTTCCCAGCTGAGGGAAATATTGAACGAGGTACAAAGTGCTGCACTCTTTCTAAATAGCGGACCACTCGAGGACCATTATGACCAAGTTTTCATTTGGCCAAGTCGTTTAAGAAAAAAAAGATCCTTAATATACATCGGCAAACGAATACCGAAGCAAACGTGATGAAAACGGGAATTCATAAATCTAAAAATCATAATAACGGCAATGAATTGATAAAGCATGACAAACACAAAAATGAACAAGAACGCCACAAAACTAAAGCACTAAAGTGTGAAGTCGTATAAAAACTGAGATCTCATCAGATGTTCTGGAAGGGTAATCATGATCTGCTCCACGCATGACACCTTAAATGTTTTTTTCCCCATAAGGTGCAGCGTAGAAAAAGTTTCCATAAGAATGTGTTCCCCGCCGGATGGGGTGCCATAATATTTTGCATCAAATTATTTAGCTCGGGATTTTCCATATCATGTAAAATCAAGTCACTGACTTCAAATACTTAACTTGGGAGGATAATGGAGGCCATTTGTTTGTAAGTTCAAGTTGAAGTCTTTATACCCTATAGGAAAACCATATAAAGGACCTTATATATTCCACATCCAAGTTCAGTTTGATTGAACTTGCTTCAATAATTTCGGACAAAATGACCAAAAGTTTTCCAAATGTTTACAATGTTGAATTATGTTTCTCATGGCGGTCATGTTTTGTCTGAGCAGTCTTTATAAAGACCTTCCACATTTTCCAGTACAGTTTGGTAAAATTCAGATCGGATGATGCAATTGTTTTGTGGACTAGAATGGTAAAGTATGTTCTACGACCGGGATGTGTTTAGTAATTTTTGTAAAGAATCCTTTATTATTCCTGTAGAGTTCGGGGAAAAAACTAAAAAAGGAACAAATTTTTTTAAAGAATTATTATAAAAATTCGGTATAGTTGGGTTGAATGTTCACTTGCAATATTTAGTGATAATTTAACCAAATTTACAGTTACTCAAACAGTTTACTTGTAACAAGCCCGAGAGAATACAATGATTTGATTAAAACGTTATTTCGTAACTATATACTAACGAATACTTAAGTCCCTCAAACTGTCCAAGAACTCGAAGGAAAACTAATTGTAAGTCCACACAATCCTAGACAGCCTTTCTGTCAAAGTTTCTATACCATATTTTTGGTTTCCATGGCAACTCTTGCCACTTCAAAATATTTAGACTAGAAACCACTTCTATCCTGTAAAATGTATCAAATTCTAAGCACTTTTAAGTTTTCATTCCTCTTTGTTTCCAAGGGAACAGCCAAAAACCATTACTTGAAGGCACATCTTGGCAACATTATCTAACATGTCGTGAAATTTTGTAGAGTTTGGTGGAAATAATTTGAAAAACTGAACAATAGCAAAAAGGTTTCCGAACTACGTTTGGGAGACTTAAGGTAGATGGGTACTCCAAATTTTTTCCATACATTTTTTTTTATTTTTACAGCAAAGTTTCCTTAATGTATTAGCATCGAAATAAAAAAATAAAAAACGGGAGAGTAGTATATATGGGAAAAATGTGTAGGTTTTCGAAAACACGTTTTTTGATATTCCAGCACCCGAGACCCGCTTTAAGCACCCCAGAAGTACACAACAAACGTGTTTACAATTTTTTGTTTCTTCAACGGTTGAGTCTTTACTTTAAGCACTCCAGAAGTAAAAAGTAGTACACAACAAATAAATCCGTAGGTTTTCGAAAACACGTTTATTTATTCTCCAACGGTTGAGACTTTGTTTTAAGCAGTCCAGAAGTATACAACAAATAAATATACTGCCGTAGGCACTCACGTTTTTCTACAACACTTAAGACTTTACTTTAAGTAACAAATTTTGGACTTTCTTCGTAATTTTCCGGCAGAGTTTTAATCTCACCTATTTTTGTTTTTTCCTTGTAAAAAGTACTCATAATATTTAAAATACCTTCGAATTCTTCTCCAGAAATTTTCTCATCTTTTAAAGCCTGACTTATTTCATTTGCAACCCTAAACTCAAACTCTCTTGCCAAAGCAAGTCTTTTCTCCAATTGTTTTTGTCGTTTTTTCTTTCTGTTGGAAAACGCATTTGAAATAAGAATAGTAATAGAATTTATCACAGCCAACGAACTCAACGGAGCACCAGCTATTATGCCAAGACCTGAGGCCGAAATACCGACTGCAGAGCCAGTTGTAATAACATTTAAACTAGTACAAATGGTAAGCGCAGATGACACAATGTTGGCTGTTCGTTTGTTTTTTTTTCTAGTTTCTTTTCACATGTCCGGACTTCCGAATATAAATCTTGCTTCAAGCTGTCCAAGGAACGCCTTCTAAACTCTGACATATTTTTATATTAGAAAGAAAATAATAATCCAGTAATAAAAAATGTTTAGAGGAACACAGTTCTGCGATAGATATGAGTATTGTAAATTTTTACTAGACACTCCCATAAGAACTCCACAAAATGGAAAAGCACAAGTCAAAACGGATTACAAATTTAACATAAACGATAGGGCTTCGTTTTATGACTGGTACAATGGGTATTTTTTGATCAAGTTCAAAGTAGATAAACTAGCTGACGGAACAGCACCAGATAATGACACAGTATCTGTTATTTCAGATGTAACCAATTTTCTCAGTCAAATGACAGTTAGACAAAACGGAAAAATAGTGTACGACTGCAACAATTTATCTCCAGCAAATCACGTCAAATCATTGCCTACGCTTTCAGACGGATATGTGAATAGTCTAGGAAAAAACAGCTTTATTTACCCGGATAACATAGCAACCACTGCTGATAATACAGGGTTTGCTGCAAGAACAGCGTTAACCAATGCAAGGAGAGAAGTAACAGCAGAAATACCGTTGAATAGATTTTCGTTTTTTCATTCACTAGAACAAAATCTTTTACCCCCAGCACAAATGAGAATAATCGTAGAAATAAACAACGACAATTATTTATTATACAAGGCCGATGGTGCTGATGACGGTAGAGTTGTAATTACACACTTTGAACTTTTGATCCCCAGACTAATACTGAATTCTGTTGGTTTAACAAATGTACTTCAGAATTACATGAAACCAAGACGGTGGACATATCTAAGAGAATCTATTAACACTAGTAGTCAATCTGTTGAAGGGTCATATCGTATTACAACAGGGATAAAACACCCGAAACACGTAATAGTATTCTTACAAAGGAGTGACAAACATAATGATCAAGAACAAAATCCTCTGTTACTCGACAATTTCAAAGTAAATGCAGCAAACACAAATTGTACCCTCCTGACAGCTAGATTAGAGGTTGGCGCCGGCACGTTTTACCCGGAAACGGGATATAGCTCGACTCAAATCAGTAGAATCTTCAGAGATGCGTGTAATTTTTAAGCCTAATGCAAGCAACGACTATGACACCGGGAACATGCTTACCCTTAGCAACTTTGGTTCTCTATACGGATTAATCTATTTTGATTTGACTTATGCAGACGAATTGGTGAGTATGGACAATACATCCCTGACGCTGCATTACAGATTAAATCAGGCTCCAGCTGCTGCCTACCGAATCTTTGCCCTTGTACTGAACGAAGAAGATATAATTTTAGACACAATTGGAAATGATATAGTAATTATCTAAGGTATTAAAAAATGAGTAAATACGTTAACTATAGTCTTGGTTTATCCGAAGGTCAGAGAAAGAATCTAGCTAAAGCATACAAAACATATCTTCTCTAACATTAAGACTAACAAACAACCAATTAACAGGGGACTTTCCTATGGCGCTAACACAAACACAAATAAATAAAATACAGAAAGCAAAGGCCTCTGGTACTGGGGTTCACATAAGAATGTCAAAGACACAAATGACAAAACCATCACAAAATGGAGGTTTTCTTGGAGCACTCGCTAAACTTGCACTTCCGGTCACAAAGACAGTAACATCCAAACTATTACCTGCTCTTGGCATCGGAGCGGCCTCCGCTCTAGCTGAAACCGGGGTGAAAAAGGCGTTTGGTAGCGGTTTAACAGCAGACGTACCACACAATAAAATCACCACCCTCTTACAAAAACCCTACGTTGATCACCTAACAAAAACACAGAAAGAGCAATTGCAGTCAGCACTCAAACAGAAATCAGTAACTGGTCTTAGAATCACAAAAAGACAACAGACCGGTGGATTCCTTGGTATGTTAGCCAGTTTAGCAGTGCCATTACTAACCAGTTTAATGGGTAATGGACTACAAGTCGAACGTCCATCTGGTAGAGGACTACAAGTAGACAGCGTACGCAGACCCTACATCATGCAAAAAAAAAGTGTCTACGGCAGACGCTTGAACCGCTAACTAACTTTGATATTTTAGACTGGGTTGATAAACTACGTATTACCTCTTTCAGAGGAGTCTACAGCAGGGACAATCTACCACTAAAACGAAACAAGAATGAGTGTGGCGTCCTTAATTTGGACGCTACAAGTGGTGCCGGTACTCATTGGGTGTGTTGGGACTTCCGTGACAAAAGAAATATTTACTTTGATAGTTATGGTCTTCCACCACCACAAGAATTTATTGACTATATAAAGGGTAAATACAGACGTAACACAGTTCAGTACCAACACAAACTAAGTGTTCTATGTGGCTACTTCTGTCTATTCTTTCTACGAGAAGCACAAGAGAAGGACATCTACGATATAATGTACAAAGACCTTAGTGCCCGCGGCAGTCCGACGGATGCAATAAAAAATGAAATACTATTAAAAGAGTACTTCAAAAAATGAGCTACCATCGTCAGTCGGTGCAGCTGTAAACAAAAAGATAGTTCAGGGTGTAATAGGAGCAAAAAGCAAACTGGGACTCGGTGTTAAAAAAAAAAGTGGACAGACAAACTAGCAGAAGAACTACATAAGCAAGCAAGAAGAAAGTTCCCTCTCAGACAAGTAAGAGTATCACATGTCGATGACACCTGGAGTGCAGATCTCGTAGACATGCGAGCTTATTTCAGAGATAACAAGGGGTACAAATACTTACTAAATGTGATTGACGTATTCAGCAAATACGCTTGGAGCGTTCCACTAAAATCAAAGACAGGACAAGAAATGACTATCGGATTCGAGAGCATACTAAAAGAGGGAAGAACTCCAGAATTACTATGGGTCGATCAGGGATCAGAGTTTTACAACCAGTAGTTTAAGACACTCCTAGAAAACTACAAAATAAGAATGTACCACACTTTCAATCAGGGAAAGGCAGTAGAGCAGTACAATAACACGAAGCACACGTCAATCAAAATGAAACCAGTAGAAGCAAGCAAATCCTCCGTTTACTCAGATACGAAGGAAACTAAGACTAAACCAAAATTCAAACTAGACGACAAGGTCAGAATATCTAAAAAGAAAGGCACGTTTGAAAAGGGTTATACACCCAACTGGACCGAAGAGGTATTTACCATTTCGACGATCCAGTACACAAAACCAATAACTTACAAGATCACGGACTTGAATAACCAACCAATAGAAGGAAGCTTCTACGAACAAGAACTCCAGAAGACAGACCAAGAGACATACAGAATAGAAAAGATTATCAGACGGGATCACAAAAATAGAAGAGTATTTGTTAAATGGAAAGGGTATTCAAACGACTTTAACTCCTGGATTCCGATGTCGGACTTGCAGTCTCTGAGAAAAAGTCTCTATTCATCGCACAACCAAGCAAATACTTCTCGAGTCTTTAGTACTTCTAGTAAATCTCTGCGCACCCACACTCTAAAGGTTATTCCTCTAAGAGGACAGTACAAATGTACGATCCTTTCTTTCTCTTGAATATTTACTATATCGAAAACTCCGTTTGGCAGTCCTCCTAAAGTTATCACTGAATCACTATTCATCTTTTTTAACTGATTTTTATCATATAAATTACACTTAAACTTAATTTCGACTTCGATTACATTTAGTGAGGTCATTGGAGAAACTAGCCAAACGATTCCGGTTGGGGCTATAACTCCAAAGAATATTTCGCCGTTCTTTTCAAACGTCTGACTCATTTTTATCTCAAATTGACTATTACCACCGATGGATTTCCTGGTCTCTAGAATTTCGGTGCTAGTTATTGGTGTCGTCCCTTTTTTGTAACATGAGATGTACGGAGGAGTGCCTACGGTAGTATCTTGTCTCATACCCCCGACGCACAAACGGACAGTAAATGTGGGTGTACACTTATCCTTGAATTTTATCCACTGCTGAAACCCATCCCCGGGTGAGTGTAAGATCTTTCCGTTTATAACAAATGGTTTATCAATAGTCAAGTTGTTGTCTGCCGCAGGCACTGGAAGCCCGATGGGTATCGGAGTTACACGAGGAGCAATAGGGTATGTAGACATACCGAATAGACCGCCCAGAGAGTAACTGAAAGTGTATGGTGTTGTGTTAACCGGAGGACTTAGATATACATGTTGGTATTGTTCCTCCGGGGTTAGACTAAATTTTCTTACCCGATAACCTATTTTTCCTCCTATACTAATCATCACATATTTAGCAATATAACCTCTGTGCAATTTGACTTCTTGAGCCCCATTAGAAAGAACAACGGAATACTCTTTTTTTCCATTGTCCTAAGTTCCACCGATGAAGTTCACTTCCAAAATCATTCCAAGTATGACACTCTATGAAACACGCTTTACCATTTAATTCAATGTCGATATTGGCGATTATATTTTTTTGATATAGACCTATAACATCACGCTCGCTAATTATTCTGTATTCAGTAGTTTCGCCGTTAGTATAATCCTGGTTAATACCGGCAAATCCTTCTTCTGAGAAAACTAGTTAGAACCGTAATCACGGATAGAATATTGAATATCTAGAAAACTAGTTAGAACGGTAATCACGGATAGAATATTGAATATCTTTCCCAATACTCTGTAGGAATCGGAACAACGAATGAGTGTTTTTCCCTAATTCGACCACCGCAATCCTACTCTTCTCGCTTAATTTCATAACTACTGAAAAGGCTGCACTAAAAAGGAGTGAACAAGTAGCGCTATTTCTTATTTTCTCGATATGAAAAAGTGTTATCTCCTCCTTATTATCTGTTCTTACTCTTATGAAAGATATTTCCTTTGATGCGCCCAATTGATCTATTTTCAACATGATCTTAATGTCGTTAGTAAATACGCGCTCTTCTGGCGACTCAAATATTAGATGCGCACCAAACAAATAAAGAGTTTCACCGCCGTACGTCGGGTTTAGGGTTAGTTTCCAGTTGTCGAGATCCTCCTCTATATCACCGTTGATATAGGAATCGTCAGTTAACCACTTGACTTTTACATTCTCAGACAAAATATAATATCTGGGTTTCACTCTTGCAAGAAATGATGCAGCTTTCTTTTTCTCGTACTTCTTTTCTCCTGTTTTATTGAAAAATCTCCTTAATTCTCTCTTGTTATCCTGAATTTTAGTATCCATTTCACTTTTTGTATAACCCTCATAATCGGCTAGCTTGGCGTCTACCTCAGTCTTAGTATAAACAGGGTCTAGTGCATCAAATTTGGCGTCTACCTCAGTCTTAGTATAAACAGTACTTATTTTTTTCTCAAGTTGTGATAGGTGAATTGGTCTTAGATACTGTTTGTGCAAGTCTTTTCTTAGTTTTCGTTCACTTGCAGCATCAAAAGCCTTACTAGCATACTCCATTCTAAAGTTCCGTTTCTGTGTGTCTATTTTCTGCTGCAGCGACTTCTTGTTTACCGCACAGGTTGGGTCATCTAAGTCGGTCTCGAGTCCCCTAATATACTTATTATTCATGTCCAGGTCTTTACGCGCTACCACAGGAAAGAAAGTATCGCTTATTTGCTTTATTGTTGCTACGTGGTCGTTGCCGGAACCGGGTGAAAGACCTATGATTTTGTTCCCGCCCATATCCAAATCTTGTCCTTTACGGAAACACTCTCTACTCAATCTATCTAACTGAGTCTTGCTCGCATACTTACTTAGCACTACATCAAAATTAGTCTCCGTTTGTCCTACCGGACCTCCTGACACCGTCTGAGATATTTCATTAAATATACCAATTTTTATTACTTATCTTTTATAAAAGGAAGAAAAAATGTTAAAAGAACTAAAGGATCTAGCTCAAAAGAAGTCAAAAGCAGAGAAAGCAGTACAGAATTACGTCAAGAAGAAGGAAGAAGAAAGAATAAGAAAAAGTGTTCAGTCGGATAAACTCGAGGAATTCTTTGAACCAGTAACAAAAGCAATAGAATCAATACCAGCACCTGTGGTACACCCGCGGTCGGTCAACTAATTCCTAATATTATGGATCAGCCTGTACCCACGATAGAACCGCCTACCGAAGTACCTGCGATAGATGAACCACAGGAACCGGGACCCGTGCTACATGAAATAATGCAAAGAGAAGGTGGCGTGAATCTCGATCAGTATGACGCCGAGGAACAACTAGAAGGTACTAACCTGAGTAACAAAGAAAAGATCAAAAAGGCAAAAGGTTGGAATTCAACTCTGAAAGCTAAAGCGGAATTTACAGAAGAAGCCAATTTTCTTATGAAGAAAAACAGAGAGTATTACAAGAAATTGCAGGGGAAAAAACTGGAAAAGGCTTAGAGTCTAAAGGGTCGTATAAATTAGACACTAACGGCTTCTTTTCTGATCTACTGTTGGACTTAAAACAGCTTTTCGAATATAATAGGTTGTACGGACTAGACAAAAAAGGACAACGAGTAATTGATACACCAGTCGATGATGACTTCTTTGACTTAGTGACAAAGAGATACAATCCTAAACAAAAGTATTCTAATTCTGCGAAGCGTACGTTTAGAAATCTTGTCACTCTTTCGTCTCATCCTCTAGTAAAGTCGAGTGGCAAATACAAAAATATTTTATGTAGATATCGTGACCCTGTAAGTCTAGTAGATCGGTTAGAGCTTCTTATTACTGGTATCGAGGCTGGTAAAAACAACGACGAGATAATAAACGAGGGTATAAATATTCTAGATACTCTCCTGGAACAAGATGATATAACAAAAGAACAACACGAAGGAATATATAGAAAATATTTCGAGTAATAAAAAATGGAACAAAAGATAACACTTTCTAGTTATGCCGGCGTCGGAACAGCTTCTGATTTTGTGACTCAGTTTGAAGAACCCTTGGTACTAGATAAGAGTAAGCAGTATGTCTTCGGTTTGTCTCAAATAAATAGTATGACTTATAGTTGGTATAATGTTTCTGAGTTCTATGGTAACAAGAAAATAAAGTATAGTCTTGATTCTGGTAAAACATTCAAGGAATTAACATTTGCTGACGGGGACATGTCAACTTATATATCAGAATTTCTATCAATAAACGACAAAGTCAAAGACGGTCCAATAAAACTTGACTTTGATCTGACGAGCTTTAAGCTGTTAATTACATTAAAAGAAAATGCGGTACTAGACTTAAGAAACAGTATCTTTTCTGAGTTAATCGGCTTCGACAAGAAAATAGTAAATCAGACGGAATACGGTAGTAAATTGCCTAACATCACTAACGGGATAGATAGTATTTATGTTCATTGTGATTTGATCACTAGTTCCGTTGTAGACGGTAAGTCGGGTGACGTAATCTACGTTTTTAGTACTGCAAATCTAACTCGTAGTTACCCGTTCGAGAGAACACCGTACCACATAGGATATTCGAGAGTAAACAAAACAAGGATTGACTCGGTTCGTGTTTGGGTGACCGACGCAGACGGTAGAAATATAGACCTGAATGGTGTTGACACCAGTTTTACTTTTATTCTGAGAGAAATATAAACGGTAAGAAAAAATGAGAAAAGTATATAGTAAGGAGTTAAGAACATACATTTTTGTTGACCCGGTAACGAGAGAACAAATAGGTGGTGGTTTATTCGACAGCATATTTAGTGCCGCTGCAAAGCAACTGGCAAAAGAGACGATAAAGAAATCTGCCTTTGCAGCATTAGACACTGGGAGTAAAAAACTTGGTGAAAAAGTGGGAGAGTACGTAGCAGATAAAATATCACCGACGAATGCAGGCGCAACACCAACAAAACTAAGTGAACACGCAACACCAGTTGCAAAACCAGGTGCATTGATCAAAGAAATAAAAAAGTATGCCGACCGCAAGGACGATAGTGCCGCATCAAAAATTGGGAAAATATTAGGTAAGGGTATGAACATACAAAAAAGAATTAATCGCTTATTGTAGATTAAAATCATACTATAAAAATGGGAAGGAAAAAACTATATGAGACAGATGTCGAAAAAAACAAGCCCATAATGAACATCAAAAGAAATACTACGCCTCTCATAAATTTTACTGTGGGGTGTGTGACAAACTCCTTTGTATTTCAGCTAAAAATATCATATCTCTGCGGCTCATCGTAAGAGATTCGTAGAATAAAAAGTTACCTATTTAAGAATAAAAATTATTCAAAAATTACATTATAGAATAAAAATCATACAAATATGAATTACAAAGAAAAGAACGGAATTAGAACGTATACTTTTAGTTACCCTCAAGAAGAATTAACTAGTGATGAGGTAGAGGTGATATCAGAGTTAATAAAAGAAAGACTGGATCACGCCGTTTCAGACGGGTTTACTAATAGCGATGATGTACTAG
Organism: Modiolus philippinarum; assembly: GCA_002080025.1. NCBI lineage: Eukaryota > Metazoa > Mollusca > Bivalvia > Mytilida > Modiolidae > Modiolus > Modiolus philippinarum. The sequence goes on along the minus strand of MJUU01068622.1, from coordinate 37,634 downwards.
TAAAATTTATTTATTCTTATAAGGGAGTTTACTAACTTCGTAGCGTTTATCAGCAGTACGTAGACCTTTCTCTTCCTCCGAATGAGGATTATGTACACGAAATCGTAGGAATTAAAATAAATGTAGTAAAATCACCCAGTGGTGGATGCTGGAAAAGGGATTATTCGGAGACGATAGTAGATGGGGTTAAAAGGAAACGTCCATTATCGACCAACAATAACTGTTTGTTTTGATGTTTAAAACAACTCAAACCAGAATTTAATCCTACAATCACTTTCTGTGATGAGATACGAAGAGTATATGGTTTGGCCCCTAAAACACCAGTGCCGTTCCCAGTAGCGTGGGACATAATAAAAAGGTACCAGATACCTGTTGGTTTATTCTGTGAAGAGACAAAACAGCATTACGGCAAGGAGCACCTCACCACCACAGAACTAGCCAGGGGTCATTACAGTCTTATTATTGGACAAGAAAAGAAGAAGTGTTCGTCTTGTGGTGATACGTATATTAGGGAAAAGCATACTTGCCCGGTTGTTTGCTCTCGTTGTGGTACTCGATATAAGAAAAGACACAAGTGCAACAATAACACATCTGTTTATTATCAGGCGGTAATAAAAAAGAAGGGTAGGTATTTGATTCGAAGGACAACAAAGAACAAAGAGTTAAACCCCAACGTAATTCACTATGATATAGAGACTTACACAAAAATTGTCGACGGTCATAAGGTTCATACCCCGTACATTCTAGGATTTGTAGAAAAAGACGGAGTTTTTTTGTTACTACGCCGATGATGATTGCGTCGACAATTTTGTACGATATCTGATAAGCAAAACTAATGAGCTCGTTGTTAATAAAACTAATGAGCTCGTTGTTAATGCTTATAACGGGAGTAACTTCGATCACTACTTCTTGGTTAAGAGTATGAATAAAATGGGGTTAGCTCCGGAAAAATTATTATAAATAACGGAAGCATAATCGGGTTACAAAAAAAGTAGACTCCGATGTTTTGATCTGATAAAAAACATAGGTAGTTCTTTAAGTCAAGCATTGTCTGATTTTGATTGCAACGTACAAAAGGGAGAATTTGATCACAGCAAGGCTTGTAGATGGGAAGATATGTCTGATAGTATGAGAAATGAGTGCCTTTTGTACCTCCAGTCCGACGTATTTGGTCTACAAGAGTTGTTCAACAAGTTAAATAACCAGTGTTACAAAGATTTTGTTAGGGATATTACTAATTTTATTTTAACTAGTTCTCTTTGGTTTGATATTTGGAAAGATTATTTACCGAAAGGAGTTATGGTTGACTTGTCTGATTCAAAAGAGGTAGAAACAAATATCAGGAAGAGTATTTACGGTGGACGGTGCTATAAGAACAAGACTGAGTTTGAATCTGATCAGTTCGGAAAAAACTTTGATGATGTAACTGATTTCCTGTCAAATGTGGACGTTGTCTCCCTTTATCCCACTAGTATACTGCACGTATATCCGGTGGGACAACGAAAATACATTAGTGGCAACGAGATGAAGGGTAAAATGGGGATATATAAAGTCAAGTATGTTTCGAATAAGAAACTGCTTCATCCAGTAGTAGCAAGAAAGGATGAAAAAGGGGCAACTAAGTGGGATCTATAAGACTCGGAGGGTTGGCATACTTCAGTCGATATAGACCAAATGATTAAATACGGCTATAAAGTCGAGATTATCAAGGGATATTACTGGGAAGAAACTAGGAAGGTGTTTTATGATTATATACAAAAATTCTTCCAAACCAAGAAAACTAGTCAAAAAGGAAGTGTTCAGTATACACTAGCAAAGTTACTGATGAATGGGTTATACGGAAAGATGATCCAAAGACCAATATTTAATCACACCCAGACAATAAGAGACAATAATGAATATTGGGAGTTCCACCACAAATATATAATCACGGATCTGGAACTTGTTGCAACTACTTGGTATGTGTCCGGTAACTTAAGATCCGAGATTGACTCGGTTGAGAAGATCAGTAAACCATCACATTTTGGTGCTTTTGTTCTTGCTTAAAGCCACAAGATCATGTACGATCATATGACGACCTTGAAACCAAAGAACGAAATAGATTCTGATTTTTATTATACTGACACTGACAGTTTACACGTGCCCGGTGAACAAGCAAAACTAATACCTAATTATAATGGGAATAAATTGGGTGATCTGGCTAACGACTACAAGAAAGACGCCAAGATAATTAAGGCGGTTTATATTGCTCCCAAGTTATATATGACTATAACGATCGACACAGACAATGTAATTGGTGTTAAGACAAAGGGTAAAGGACTAAATAAGACCAAGTTAACGCAAGAAGACTTTCAGAAAATGTTGGAGGGCGAAGAAGTAAAGAACACAAGAGAGTTTTCCATGAAAAAGGAACATCTAAAGAGGACTTCAAAAGAACAGGGTATTGATCATTTTAGTATTCTTCACCTCACAAACTTTGAGAGACGTGCAAACAAAAACGAATACAAGGGAAGAATTTTCTTGGATAAGAATAAATCTGTTCCTATAGGAAGCTGTCGATTACCACAGTCCACATAGAATTACAAAGTGTTAAAAACGTGTGTAAAAAATAACCTGTGTAAGTGGGAATCGAACCCCAACTATTCTTACTACGCTGTTTATAATGTAGAAACGTTAACCATTACACTACAGAAAATCGATTCGCGAGTCATTTAAAATAAGGTAGTCATTCGTTTGATATTGATTAAGAACGATTGCGTAAACTGTTTTATAAAAAAAAGAAAGAATGTACGATTTAAACAAACAGATATAATTCCGATAGATATAATAATATTTAAATGTTAAAAACACACAATGGACATATTATTGTGGATATTTCACAACATGGGCTTGACTGCACATGCGTGAGATGAGGTTTAAATATACTAAAAATTAATGTTTGAAAGTCTGGCCAGACACAGCCGTGTGGTAACATTCTATTACTTACACAATACACACTTTACACTTTAAGGAGTGATGTAGATACTGGTTAAAAAACGACCAAGGGTGAAAGACACCCACAATAAAGTGTTCAATAAAGGAAGGTTGAAAAACAACCACAAAAATAGTTACCACACGGCAAATTGAGGAGGACAAAAACAAAAGGTGCAAGAGAAGCCCCCGGCAGATAAAAAAAGACCGGGTGGCAAAAAACAAAAAAAGCCGGCAATGTCCTCCTCAAAATAAGCACCTTTTATTTTTGGGGGGTCTTTTTTTCTGAACTTTCGGTTATTTTTTATCTACTCGCCCGTCAAAAATTCTTTTATTCGCTGCTCTCTCGCTCCCAGACTTTCTTTTTCGCTGAACTCCCGGAATTTATTTTTCTTTCTTGATTCGCTGACCTCCCGACTTTTGAAATATTTTATTTTGTCATTAAAAGTAATTTGTAAAATAGATTTTAATATGTTAAGAAAACGTATTTTGTATATGAAATATTTTTTGTCATTAAAGTAATTTGTAAAATAGATTTTAATAAGTTAAGAAAACGTATTTTATATTTCCTGATCAAAGCAATGAAATATTTTTTTGTCTGGCAAGTTAAGATACAGAAAAGAATATATATTTTTGGTTATTTCAATTAGCGTATTTTTTGAGACCTGAAGTTCTGAAGATATAAGTTCTCGCTCCTTTTTACTCGGAAAATTATACTCTACGTAGAAATTACAATTCAGACGACAGTCTTTGGGTATCCGAGAATAGGACTGGCTCAAATAAATTACACTCATTGTTTTGTGCCTTCCACCTATAAAGTATTTCACAATAGAAGATTGGTCTTGTTGTGAACAAATATAGTCGTCAAAAATTACGATTTTTTGTTTGTCATCAGAATCTGATAGTTCGTCGATGTCTTCAACTTTATCATTAGATAGTTGCACCAAGTCTTCCAGAGACACTCCTAGTTTTTCCGCTATTTTCTCGAATCTTCGAATTAGTTCCTTGTAATAATGCTGCTCCAAATTTTTTGCGTAAAGAATAATTTTGTCGTAATACAATAAGGGTTTAAATAAAAGGTGCATTAGCAAATTTGTTTTACCAGATCCACTCGGCCCAACAATGAGTAAACGGAAAAAATCACTTGGCATATTTTTTACTCCTTGTATTGTTTTAAAATTGTTCGTATTAGAATTTTCCGAAAAATATCTAGGAATCGTTGTCATTTTTATAACCTAAAGATTTATGAGATAAATAAAAACCATAATGTTGTTTTAGATACAAGTGCTTAAAAACAAAGTCTTAAGTGTTGTAGAAAAACGTGAGTGCCTACGGCAGTATATTTATTTGTTATATACTTCTGGACTGCTTAAAACAAAGTCTCAACCGTTGGAGAATAAATAAACGTGTTTTCGAAAACCTACGGATTTATTTGTTGTGTACTACTTTTTACTTCTGGAGTGCTTAAAGTAAAGACTCAACCGTTGTAGAAACAAAAATTGTAAACATGTTTTTTTGTTGTGTACTTTTTGGGTGCTTAAAGCGGGTCTCGGGTGCTGGAATATCAAAAAACGTGTTTTCGAAAACCTACACATTTTTCCCATATATACTACTGGGGAGTCACCGTGCTCGTTTTTAAAATATTTGCTATCAAAATAATCAACTATTTCTAATGAATATATAGGGAAAACAGGTATATTGTTGTTTTCGTTAAAACTATTCCATAGATGTCTTTCCACTTTACTCATTTGTTAGCCCTTTGAACATACTTTCAAAAAATATAAAGAAAAATGAGGGGGGGGGCTCACCGACTTAGTTTTACATGTAATTTCTAAAACGTGAATGTTCATAGTGATATCTATGTAAGATATTTTTATCAGATTATCTCCCTTTTAAAAATATCCTCTTCGAATTTATTTAATTATAAAGTTACCATACTCCGTCTAATTAGATAAAGACATGTAAAATCAAGTAATTGTGGGTCATTTGCATTTTGTATAATGGATATGATATAAATTGATTCATTACAAATAAAAATATTTGCATATCTAAAAAGCAGATAATACCACGACGCCATAAATAACAAATTCAAAATGGCGGAAGACTACCGATCTACCTACATTTTCTTCAAATGGAAATTTTGTATTTTGCAGTGTAATGATGTCACATTTATTGGAAGATATCTGCAGTATTTTGTAACAAGAATGGTCAGTTGGCAAAATGAAGTCGCTTTGAATTTGGAAGTTTCTAAACCTTTAATCTATAGGCGAACATGCTGAGCAAAGTAATGCATGATCATGTATTCTGTCGGACTACATAATTAATACTTTTCTTTGCAGGGGTAGTGGCGGATCTGGGGGTGGCTTGGTTGGTTGGTTGGTTAATCGGTCGGAGTAGTGTGGCCCGGCCCCCTTAGATTGGATAATATTTAAAAATTTCTGTGGGCTTTTCGGAAAACTCGCTTTCC
>MJUU01068622.1:13896-29195 GCA_002080025.1 Modiolus philippinarum | reverse complement strand
GGGGGGGGGGGGGGTGCACTTCCATTTTAAATGGTAGTATATATGTGCCGCAAAACAGGGTCAGTTTTTAATACATGCCCTGTCATGATCAGGGTTGCTTTTTTTACCCCTGTCAAGAACAGGCTAACCTTTTTCATAATTTGTACAATTCGAATCTCTGTCCAGTGTTGGAAATAAACATGTATTTTAATTTCTATCGTTTTCATCCTTGTAGTTAACATCATGTTCACTATGGTTGAGACCAAACAACTTGACAAGATAACATGTACGTCATTGACAGGGTATGATTTTCGAACTCGTCCAGCTCGATCATTATCAAGTCATTAGCAGGGTTACTTTTTAACACTGAATGTAACCGACAGGATATAATTTTCAAAATTTCAGGGTCATGAACAGGGTCCGGTTTGACATTATAATTGGCACATATATACCCATTTTTTGATAAAGTAAACCCCCCCCCCCCCCGGGCTACATGTAATATAACCAACTTCAGTCCCAGAATACATATAGATTATACCACAAGATCCCGTTCATTACCATATTTTATCCACTAGAGATAGTTAAATTTTAAAATTTTAATTGCGAGGCTTGCCGAACATTTTAAAATTTTTAAAATCTAACTATCGAGAGTGGATAAAATATGGTAATAATCGGGATAAAGTGGTGTAATCTTTTTCCTAATGATAAATGATAAACACCGAGAATTGTATTCCGAATAGATTTTGCGGGAAACAGCAACATATGTTGAATAACGAAAATTTATCTAACGGGTCAAAACCGGTTTAAACTTGACATATCTTTAGAGAAATACATGTACGTCTGAAATCAGTCTAAAGGATATTAACTTCAAATATATTAAATGTATCCCCTTCCGTCTTCTTCAAAAGAGTTTAATTTCATATAAACTACACAGTGTAACATAACTTTTGTCTAATCCATTTTGCTTACATCTACAGATAAAAAAGACTGTGTCAAATGCAAGTGAAAATTTACATAGAAGTAAATATGAGACACACCATTCAACCCTTTGTCTTATTGTTTTTATAACTAATTGAAAATTGGTCTTATGAATAACTAAATACCGAAGTTACTGTGAATTTAATTTCTGCATATGCGCATTTCGACAACTTTTGTCTCTTCAGTGCAGATAAAATCTAAACGTTTGGAAGACCATAAACTCAAAGATGTGTAAAAACTGATAGAGAACAAATAACAATAACTTGATCTAAATAAAAATCCAAAATCTGCTACGGACAGAGCTTTGCATGAGGGAGATACTCCTTAGTTTCCAACAAAATTGTTGAAATGTGTGCAAACCAGTACTAAACCCGGCATGGAATGCATTTGTGTTTTGGCGCGAGTTTGCACATTATTGATTTCTGTATTGTCTGCTAGCAAGCTTTACAAGTTAACATAAAACATTTTTCCACCTCAATTTTTTGGGGAGCCGTACGTTTTCATTTTCTCCATGAATGCTGGGGTTTAAAAATATCTCCTAGGATGTTCCCCAAAATGCCTTATTTTTTCATTCCTCCCTAATATTCTTTGAATGACGTCAGGCACATTTCTGCAGAATGTATTTAGGATTGAAATTCTCAAAAATCAGTACACGTAGTTTTAACAAAAATGAAGAAAAAAGGTATTTTGTCAAATTTCAACTCGACTGAACAACGTCTTTACAAAATTTGAACTCGGATTTGCATAAAAGAGGCCCTTTTTTTGTCAGTGTGTAAGTAATATTTTGACCACTTGGTCAAAATTCGACAAGTTGACAAATTTTAAAGGGTTGACTAAAAATGATAGAGGAACGCATTAAAGAAGACACTTAGTAATTCAGTGAAAAGCATTATAATAACTGGGCAAAGAAAACTGATATCGTATGAAAATCAGGTGTAACGTTTCCATTGGCACTCAGCTTTTTTTATAATTCCAAAGGGTAACGTGAAGTGGAGCATGATACAAGTGCGTCACATTGAAAACGGATACATTAGGATAAGTCTTGATAAATACCTTTGAGAGACGTGCGGAGATAAGCTACTTTACTGACGTACTTAATCATACAAAACTTAACAAACAAAAGGTTTCTTCATCCCGCTTTTTCTAAAGAAATGTTTTTTTCATGATTTTAATTCGAAAAGTGTAGGGTAAAGAAATCATTATTAAACTTGTAAATGATTAAAATTTTCCTCACAATATTTTGGTATCTTTTTGATAGCTATTACCACATTTCAATTAGTAGAATATATATTTAGTAAGAATCAGAACATTTACCACTTTCTCAAAATAAATGAAGAAAGGACTTTTTAGAACCAGACTTACATACGTACATACGCTGCAAAAACTTTTTCAAAATGTCATGTTTTTAAGACTCTGGATTAAAAAAAAATTCAAAGGGAATCGAGTATACGAGACTTTCGAGAGATATGAAGTATTGTGTAGTACAGGTAAATCGAGGCTAATAAAAATACCTTACTCAATTTTCTTATTCTTAGAAATTTGGGAGGGTTAACTCAAAAAAATTAAAAAAAATAAAATAAAGAATAACTATACAGAGATAAACAGGCCATTAGTAAGCATCGATTGGGAATTAAGTTATTGAAGATATGTGGAAACGATTTAACGACGCAATATACACTAACCACAAAAGTATACCGGTGGGTAAATCTATTGCCAGGAAATTTTAAACGCCATGGATAAACGAGAAAACGCGGATTCACTTATAAAAATCGCAATTTATAGAAAAATACAAGTACTGAAGAAGTCTAAGAATAAAACCAATCAAGAAAAGTTAAAGGAGTATGGAAATACGTACGCGCGTTTGCCTGAAATATGAAAGAAGTAAACAAGGTTTTCTGTATATTTGTCCGATCTAAAACTATAAATCGAGAAAACATCTCATGTAAACTATCCAATGGTGAAGTACAAATAGATAATACAATTAGGAAGAAATGCTGAATAATTTCTTCCATGGTGTCTTTACAACAGAAGATATTACTCAAGATATTATACACTTCCCACTTAAAGCTGAACAAAATTCAGAGTCTGAAAAATATGACAAATAAAAAAATGAATAATAAAAAAGCTCCAAAGAGAAAATGTCGACTGGGCCTGATCAAATGCACCAAATGCTCACTTCAATCAGTACAGTTAGTCCATTAGCCGAAATATTTTAAAAAATCAGCTAGATACCCATAAGTTAGCATATGCCATATATTATGGTTTCCAGGGGGGATTTGATACATCGGCAAACGAATACCGAAGCAAGAATGAGGAAAGGGAAATACTAAATTCATAAATCCAAAATCATGGCAAGTCACAGCAACACGAATTGAGACAGTATGACAAAGACAAAACAAATAAACAAAAAATGAACAAGAACGCCACAAAACTAAAGCACTAGCAGTGTGAACCCCTATAAAAACTGAGGTATCATCAGATGCTCCGGAAGGGTAAGCATGATCTGCTCCACACGTGGCAGCCGTCACATTGCCAGTGAAAAGTCCGGTTTTGTCACAGTCGGTGTTGGTCAGTCCGGTAACAAACTCTGGATCTACCCAAAGATATCTGTTCTCATTTGTGAAATAGAAACATTGTAATGGTCTGTCAAATCGTGTTGACAACAGTGACAACTGCAACAACTTCACACAAGCGTCTCTTTACGAAGTTAAAAGGGCATAGCATAATATTGTTAATTGGATAGAAAATTTCATGACAGATAATATAACTGAAACATTCTGAATTGTTTATATGTTGTTTTGGTTTGATCTGCACTGATGAGACATAAGTACATCGGCAAACGAATGTCGATGTTGAAATGCGCATATGCAGAAATTGAATTAACAGTAACTTCGGTATTTTGTTATTTTGTAATCAAAGTAGACAAATATCAGAAGTGGAATACCTCAGCCGATCGTTCTTGGACCAATACAATTTTCAATACATAAAACTGATTTGCCTGATGTACAAAACGTATCAAAAATGTTGACAACAAATGTGACAAAATAAAACCAAAAGGAGACATAGACAGGTTGACACAATGATCTGATGAGTGAATGTTAAAATTTAATAAATCTAAATGAAAACATATACAATTTTGACGACTTAAAAACAATAAATATTAACAGTTACAGACAGTAGCCGACAAATTGAAATTTAAAATTCAAATACATAATTAAACAAACAAACAAAAAGATTAGGCAATATAAAATGAAGTTGTTCCATTGTTTTCTTCTACTATGTATTTGTAGAAACTTTGTCTCATGTGCATTTACTCTATATTCTATTATTGCTTATTGTAACAGTGTAACAGTCCTCGCTTGGAACATTGAAGTAACATATAGAAAAAAAGAAGGTTACTAAAAGAAAATGTTAAAAGACGGGCGACCAATTTTATGAAGAACATGGAACACCTACGCTATAGCCAAAAAAACCAATGTACCTTGGACTGCAATAAAGAAGACTAAGGTCAGAAATGAGAGAGATATAAAAGTTGAATAGTATAGATAAGGTGTGCGATGTTGTCGACATCTTTCTGAAACAAAAGAGTCCATAAATAAAAAATCTACAAAAAACAATGCAAAACCAAAATAAGAAAATAAAGCTTTTTCCAGAGGGTAGTCGAAACCTGGTACAGTTTACCATCATAAGTTGAAAAAACAAAGTCAGTGAATTCATTTGAGTATCAATTGAACAATCACTGTACAGACATCAAATTCAGTCCCAATATGTAAAGACCGGAAGTGACTTATTAAATTTTTTTATCATGAAGGTCCAGAGGAGCTAACTACCCAATATTTTAGACCTCTCCATAAAGTAGACAAGTTTAATATGAATTCGAGAGAAAAACCAATGCATATTGTTAAGATTTAACTGAAATTGAGAACATAATAGAAAAAAAATTAAAGGATATGGAGTGAATGTACGAAAACGCACACGATACATAGAAAACTCCAGTTTATCAAGGACAGGGCTTTTATTCCTGTCTACATCTTGATTTCGCCCGAGGGTCTTCAATTAGAGATAAGAAATATTCACCCGTCAAGCGAGATCAAGAAGGCCCCTAGCGTGCTCTTAAGGGAGTACGAGTGTCAGAAATTTTGTAATCAAAATTAAAATTCTGACCTTTTGTTTTGAAGAGCACGGCTAATGGAACAACTTGAGCAAAAAATTTTGAAAATCCATGAAGGAATTTTTGAGATATAAGACGTCAAAATTTTGGCGGGAAACAGTTCTCTCTAGAGTTTTCCTTTAATTTGCATAAGATGTTTATATGCATTTAAATATATGAAAATATAATTGGAAGTTGATTAAATTTTATACTCTGTCTATATTATACATTTTAAAGTGACCTATGACCAAGAAAATATGATCCATGTGCAAAAAATTTTAACACTGTTTCAATGGATAAAACCCGAGGATATCGAATGCTTCTGAAAATCTGAGGCTCGTACTCCTTTTAGAGGTACTCTTGACAAAAATGTTGGAAACATCGATCGCAGCTAAAATATTTCATCGAAGCAACATAATGCATTTATCTCTCTCTTATTTGCAATATTATTGTTTTGCATTGATCTGTATAAATGAACAATCAACAACTTTTGAAATGATAATTTTTGTGTTCTATCGAAAATCAATCAAGAGTAGGTAGAACGGCTCCGATGAGAAATTCCGTGGTAAATTTTTAGGTTTCATGATGAGTGAGACTCGTGTATTGCTTGTTATCAACTCGAGTTTAACAATCAATGCTTTCCTTTGTAAAGTAGAAGAACAAATAAAGAGAAGTGGAGAAACCATAAACAACGATCAGTGTTGTAGATGTAGGAATTGTGTTGCATAATAAGCGCATGTGCAAGACTAACAATGACAAGTACATGGTTCCCCGCTTGTGATAAACCACGGTGTCTTTTCAGAAGGATCAGTTGAATTTTAATTACAGTAATTACATTTATGATAATATTCATTACTGCTTATCAGATCAGTGAAAATGTTTACGAATAATGTGAAATTAAATGCAGGTGTAAATTTCTCTATATTTGTGGTCGCTGAATCCGATGCCAATTTCTACGCGTAAATAATCTCAATACAAACAACATCCAGACAGGACTAATGATGGAATAGGAAACTTATTAGCAATAAAACAATATATTTCAATTGAATGAAGCATATTCAACTATTTTGGGAGAAAGAATAATTATGTGATTTTATTAGAGACAATATGGGTATATCCTTAATTGGATGAATGGAAATTTTACAACTTCTCCGATGTTTTTTTTACACTGAACGATGAACAGTCTTGTGATTGAATACACATGACCCAGACAGCTGCTTCGGATTTTTGAAATAATTTGTACAATAAGCTGAATGAAAGTTTGATTCAAAAATGGTAAATTTGAAATACCAATTGCAGCACTTGGTGCCAGAAGCTCTGGATATTTCTATTTTTGCCAATGCTAATGTCTTTGTTCCGTAAAACAGATGTTAACACACGAAGTCCATTATATTTTAATTTCTTCTTTTTCCCATTCAATCAAAAAAAAATAATGCTGACGACATAATGAAATGAACACGCAATTAAAAATAACATAATTTCCGTGAAGAAGTTTGACCCGATGTGTGACCTCGCGAACAACCAATGAAATGAAAGCGTTGTGTGATAAGGTTCGAGTTATACCCTCTTCACATACAAGAATGTACCTACGAATCGTTACGAATGATCAATTCGTAGTCGTCCGTATGCATTCGTTTCTAACTCGTCGATATTCGTAAATAACTCGTAGACATTCGCAAATATTCGTATCGATTCGTGTAAGGACTTGGAAATGTTTTGACATGTCAAAAAATTTTACACGAATGTCCACGAATCTTGATTAATTATTTCATCCATAAAGAGTTCGCAAATCAATCTTAACCATTCGTAAGACATCGTAAACCGATTGCAATAAATCGTAAAGCATTCGCAATAAATCGTGGACAAAATGGTTCCTAAAATGTTTACGCTTGATTTACGAATAACTGCGAGGAGTTTACGGTCGTTTTGCGATTAATTTACGGATAAACACGCGTTCATTCAATCATTTTGAGAATATATGCGGTTACTTTACGAATTTATACGAATACATTGAGAGTGCTTTCCAAATGAATGCGAGTATTTTACAAATGGGTCGGCACTCCAATCTGAGTTGTGTCCTCCCTCTCCTTAAGTATGCATTTTAATACCATAAGAGGTTATAGTCAGAAATTTATATAAGTAAATGTTATTCCAAAAGAAAAATTGCTGCCGTTTGTGAAAAAACTCGTAACTAAATCTCAGATACTCGTAAAAACTCGTTAAGTTATCGCAAATTATTCGTTAATTGTCCGTAAAAGCTAGGATCCAATCGCAATAATTCGTTTTGTGCTCGCAAGATAACTCGTATCCATTCGTATGTCGCTCGCACTTACCCTTAGCGATTCGTAATTTTTTATCGTTACTGCATCCCGTTCATTCTTACTTAATCGTTAAGTGGTCGTTCATACTCGCAACTCATAAATCGCAGTTCACTCGTAAATGTTTTTAATTCGCAAGCATTCGTGTTAGTTTTACAAATAAAAAGATTCGTAAGGAATCGTAAGAAAAATTCGTGTATGTGAAGGGGGCACAACGATTAGATACGAGAATTATCTAATCGTGTAAGAAATAGATATTTGCTGCTTCATAGCAAAAGGCTTAATAGCTGATAACTCCTTCATAATCAATTGTCTGTGCAACATGCTCCTTCAATAAGAAATTCTGGTGAGTACAAAATAAAGTAGTAAAATGAACTAAAAGGCATAAATATATTGATTCCGTTACCTGGCCTACTAATTTTATACCCGACCCCTTATTGTAGCGAACTCTAAACTTTGTATTTAAAAAAGTATTATCCGATACATAAAACAAGCGGCCATGTTTATAATCGGAATAGATTAACAACAGATTGAATTTTAGAGTGTGACCACACTTTTCTCCCAAAATTTACCCGTCAAGGACGTGTCATAGCGTTATGATACCTTCTGTTCTGTTATGGCTGAAAAGAAAAAGCTTACATGTAAACATGTCAACATTTTATTTACACAATAATTAAAACAAAGTTAAGGAAGAAAATCAAACTTAACAAATCTTAAAATTGATAAAACACCAAAAAGAATAATAATAATAAAAAAAAATAATAATAATAATAATAAAAAATTATAATAATAATAACAACAACTACAGACTGAGAAACTAGGCCTGTACTTCTCACCTGACAAAATTCATGTAATGATGCCTATGTACAAATCATTTAGACATTTATTATTTTTTTTATTTTTTAATGATCTCAGTAGATTTATTACAAGAAAAAACATAATAACTAATCCACACTCCTATCCCTCGTACATTTTCTAGATTACGACTTTCAAGGTAAATATTGGATATAAACCTAGAACAGTTACACCTTATGCATCATTTAATGCAATTGTCAGATTTGTTTGTACCATTTAGTCACCTGTGGATACTTAAATCTATTACACACTCAATTTGTCAGAAAAAAAGTATTACTCAAATAATTAATAACAATTTTAAAGCATTCATAATTTACATGTATTTCTGCCTCCAATAAAATTAACTTATGACTATTTACAAATGTAGATAAACAGTAAGACATACTAGAAAGAAAACAAAAATAGGTTATTGTCGATATTTCAGACAAAAAGTCCCAGTAGCAAATTTAGGAGGAAATATTTCAAGAGAGGTAATATATTCACATAAATCTAATTTCTAAGATATACTTGTGTTTGGTCCTAATAATAATTGTTGACTGACCTTCCGTGCACAGTCTTTGTGACATGTTGTAGTTTTCAGAATTTAGTGTGATTTTTTTTATTATTTTTGGAATCAAATGAGGTCGTGGCATATATTAGATAGCTTTACTCTCAGTTTTTCTAGTTCTTGCTTAGTTTGGTTGAATTTGAAACGAGCTATCTTTCAAAACGCCCTAACACAAATCATTTCTGTACAGTTTGGCTTGAATAATTCCATGCAGATGACGAAAATTCAGTTAAATAAATGAAATTAATTAACTATGTTCAGCAAAGACAGTCATGTTTTGTGGACTGTAACGAAGTGAACAAGATTTGTAAATTAACTTCCCTTCATCATTCCTTTAGGTTGGTTAAATCTTAATGGTTTCAAAAGAAGTGAAGAAAATGTGAATAACGGACGACATAGAAGACAGACACTAAGTGATTGCAATAACCCAAACTGAACATTCGGATCAGTCGTAGCAATTTAATAAGCGATATGGTGTAGAAGTCAGAACAATATAATCAAACCATAAAGCTTACATGTAAATCCTGCTTTACTTCCTTCAGATAATGGATGTTGAAATCTACTGACTATATATTGTTTGGCTTAAAAAGTTGCATTTGTAGGGAAACTACTATCAACTTCTATGAAAGTCACTTTTCATTTAAATAGACATTTTCATGGCGCATTGATAATAACCACTATTCTGATTTATTTTTTCTATAACATTACCACAACGTGACAAAGTAGATCTCTGCCAAATTAGATAATTAACCTATATTATTTGTTATTCGTCCGGAAAGAGAATGATAATTGAATTGCAGGATGTATAATTTACAGTACCTGTGTACATTATTTCCGCTGCTGATTGTTGAAATTGAAAGATATGTGTTATGTGAAAATGTAAAAAAAAGATAAAAACGTAGTTTGAGGACACTTTAAAGACACTGAGGACAGTCAATTGTTTACAAATGCTTTGTCCCTTTATATTAACAACATGTGAACATTATATAAATCATTGTTGCACAATCTTTTATAGTATCCTCGGAGCTCGTCTTGCATAGCTCTGTCCTTCGCTAATTTTTGCTTCTCTATTTATAACTTGTTGGTAATTTGTTCTCTATCAGCTTTTACACATATTTCGGACCATTGATTTCAAAATATTTTGATTTGATCTGTACTAAAGACGCATAAGTTGTCGTAATAGCGATATGCATAAACTAAATTCACTGTAATTTTGTAAGTTAGTTATGAAGACTTATGCATAGAAGAAAAGTTCGAAAAATTATACTGTATAAAAAGAAATGGAAATTAAAACAACTGGACCGTACCTATTTTTTTTTTCTTTTTTTTTTGGAAGGACATGTAGTAAACTGTACTTAATGACTCTTGATAGATATATTTCATTTCTCTAATCACACCTCCCAAGTCGTGTGAGAAAAAAAAAGACCGCTAACATTGGTCGTATTTGTTCTCAGTAGTTGATTGGCTACTATTTTTCCGTATAAATGTACGTGAGTCCTGAGAAGTATTGATAATTTGTAGGCAAAAACATATTTTGGTATATCAGATGTTACATGTATGTTGTGCTGAATAAAACCAAAATTCAATAGAGTAAAATAAATAACATAAAAACAGGTCCTAATTCAGATACAAATTTAACAAAACATTTCCAATACTGATCCAACCATAAAGTAATGGTAAACAAACTCCAAGGGTACTTTTCGGACGACAGAGATATTGATTTGTGTAGACTGTAAAATATGTGTATCGTGAATAAAAGACGTTGAAAAGGGATCTCATGCATTTTAACATTACTAAAACAAAACAGTTTGGTATTATGTACAATCGCTTGCATCTAAAAGAAAAAAAATAACATTCCCTAAGGCCACACCAATTTAATTTCTTGTTCTTCGGACTTTTTGGCCTTAAAATTTGGGGCGAGCGAGCGATAGGAAAATTTTTTTATTTTTATTTTAAAAATTGATAATCTTAAGGCGAGTACCAAATCACAGGGGCGAGCGAGTAATTTATTTTTTTTTTAAATTTATTTTTTTGGAAAACATACAAAATATTTATTTGATTAAGTTGGTATTATCTCATATTAACTCTTAAATGGTGCCATTAATCTCAGATAAATTTGTAATATAAGAAGAACACATAAATGAATTCTGTCTTGATTATATTCTTACCAATATATTTGAAATGTTTATTTGATAATATTCTCAGCAATATATTTAGAAAGGTTTTTTTTCTTCATTTCCTATTTCTCTCAATTTAATTTTGCTTATAATTGAATAAAAAGTTCTGTGCCATTTTGATTATTCATACACATTTTCCAATTCAGGATAACAATCATGACCTCAAATTGTTGCAAATTGAAATTAAAGTAAGATCAGCTCAAGCAAGAAGTTACATCTCTATTTATATTATTCAGACTGCAGTATCTCATCATTACCATAGTACTTATTGAAAAATGAAAAAAAAATACATTTAGTCCTACAATTTTAGTACTCATTTTGACAAATTACATGTATACCGGTACATTCTTTTGTATCTCTTAGGCCCAGATAAAATGAAAAAATTTTGAAGACAGACAAAAATTATATACTGTTTAGATGCCTAGCAAGTAACAAGACTCAGAAATGTATATAGTGCACAACAAATCATGCTTATTTAAACACTAAAAACTAACGTAAGGGTAATCACTGCACAAGGGTATTAAATATTGTTATATTGTGCATTTTGTCGATTTGCCAGCACCTGTACTGGCCAGCTTACTAGAATAGAGACAAAGTCTACCATGCAGAGGCAGTTACCCAGTTTGTAATACATTTTTTAATTGCTGCAGGGATTGGTACAAAGCTCAAATTGAAATTTTGTTGAAATTTAACAATCAGACTGACATTATCTGTAGAAATTTTTATATTGAATATGGACAGCAAGCACAGTGAGGATTACAGTGCAAACACTACCTAAATGTAATTCCCATATACATGAATGCAGAACAAGTAAGATGATGAAAGTACCTAGCCCTATTAGTACAAGACAGACAGCACCATGCACCAACATACATGTGCAACTCTACCTGTCTACACCCATAATTTGCCTATAACTAAGAAAACTTATCCATTATTTTGAGTCTCATGGGAAATAGAAATAATTGTCATCACATATAAGTAAGGACACCTCGTGAGATACCCAGATAAATCCTGGACTTATTTTATTCAGGATGCTGTCATTGCTGGTCATAACAATATCACCTGTTGTGATCAGTTCATGTGTGACATAAATTTTCCTGCTCCCTGTCATAAAATTTGTCTATGAAATGGTCAGATCTAACATGAAAATAGTAATGTGTTTTTGTTTAATTTACAATAGTTCAGCTCAACACGGGCGTCATGGCACATAGACAAATACAAATACTTTATTGACAATCAAGTCGCCCTTTCAGGCAGTTTAAATTAACAAAATTTCATATAATGATTAACAATGATTACAATGATTGGAGAAAATACAAATAAAGTTCATTCATAGACAAAGTTGAAGGCGTCATGGCACAATGTGGAAGTCGTTGAAATAACATACCAAGTTTTTTTTATTTTTTAATTTCAAAGCTGACAGCCAATGATTCGTACAGAAATCATTGTTATACATCCTTGTTATTTGTGAAAAGATGACATTTACCTGTTACGAACTTACCTCGCACAACGATGGAAAAAATGTTATTCTTTCGGCCTCAAAAATCGCTGAAGCATATGTTTACTGCTTAAAACATAAGTCATTTTGAATATATCGGCATTTATCAATAAATATATCACAAAATGTATCAATTAAAGGCAGTAAACTCGTCTATTTTGTCAGCAAACGTGAACCATGCGAACAGATTTTTCCCAAACAGGAAGCGATAAATTAATTTTAAAATTCAGTTCGGACCGGAAAGGGGCGGAATGCGGGAAAATTTTATTTTCATTTTTATTTCAATTTCGAAAAAGTACGTGCGGGCGGGTCCGACGAACAAGAAATTAATTTGGTGTGGCCTAACGTGGATTACGGCAATTTCTAAATTTCGATAATAAAATTTTCACATAAAGCCCTCGACAAATCTCTGGCTTTAATCAACTGTCATTATAAACAGGACACAATGCTTAAAACTATATACACTAGCAAAAATATTTTATGTTTGACAGTAACAGATGAGATATGCATGTAAGTATTAGATACAGTTGGTCTCTTATCATATTCGAGGGACGTATCTCCTGAGAATATGATCAGAGACCAACTGTATCTGATTTACATAGGAGTTATTAATATGAAAAAGAAAGGAAATGGGGTAAATGTCAAGGAGACAACATCCCATATCCAGGTTAAAACGACCCAAAACAAAGCATCTAGGGGTCACCATACGGTCTTCATCACAGTGAGGAACCTCACACCATATAGCAAGCCCTAAATGGCCCCAAAAAAGGTAAAAAAGTGAATAAATCAATGGAAGCAAACCACATCCAATGGTCACTTCGTGTCATCTTCAGCAACAAAATGTTTCAATTTATGAAATAAACAAGATTAAGTCAAGTATGCTATGCGATCAACGATATAGAAACTTATCTTAATTGTTAAAATTTAATTGTCACTTATCTGTACGAACTGTATGAAAATTATAGTCTTTGTTTAATCGTGTTTTTTGTACAGTTTTATTGCCAAAACCTTCAAATTTCACTGATAGAAGATAACTATCCTATGTAAGTTAGGAAAAAGAAGGGAAACGGGGAATGTGTGAAAGAGACAACGACCCAAAGGGAAGTAATAACAATAGTCTTTGTATGTCAAAGCAAAGAAAAAAACTGATTTATTTATTAAACAAATTAAAACTTCAAAACTAGAAAATCTAAACTGTTACAGATGATTCTGACAATATTTTTGCTCAATTGTTTCTCATCTTTCTTATTAAGGTCATCAGGCTAAGATTTTATATTCAAAATCTCATTAAAAAAACTTTGGTATCTTGTTATTCCGAATCTAGGGCAGATATACATCGTCTCTATTTCTATTGCAGGTTATATCGTCTTCAATTCCAATGCAGATTATATCTTCCCTAAATCTATTGCAGGTTTGGTTTTTCCAAAATATATGGAACATTTATCATTGAGGCTCCCCACGAGGTTACCTGGGAATCAAGTAATCATTAAACTTTGCACGTGTTTTTTATCAAAACATATTGAATACACTGCCAAAACGGAACCACTGTTACACAAGTACCCGGCAATATGACCTCTTATTCTTCAACCTCTCTATTTGCGTTAGTAAACCACATTGACTATATAAACAACTGGAGGCTCTCAGGAGCCTGTATCGCTCACCTGGCTTTCAGATGCCACAATCATGGTAACATTGTAAGTTATACAGTTGATCTTCAGTCTCAAACTTAAGTACCTCGAACACCATCAATATATTGAACAGTATTTAAAGTCTGATCATGTTTTACTACATTTCTATGTTGGGCTTTTTTGACAAAAAAACGTTCTTGCTAAGGGCCACTTTTGACACCAGTTTTGAAATCGAGACGTCATTTTGTAAATGGCGGCCATCCAACAATTTTCAACATCAGTTTTGAAGTCGCAACATCAATATCTATTTGGACAAAAAAAAATCATTGAAATAGGACAATGCTGAAATTTCTCGCCTGTTTTGGTGGCCATTTTGAAAATGGCAGTCAACAAATAATTTTTAACATTAGTTTTAAAGTTGCGACATCAACACCTATTTAGAAACCAAATTTCATTGAAATCAAGACAATATTGAATTTTCCCGCCTTTTTTAGCGGCCATTTTGAAAATGGCGGTCAAAGAACAATTCTTAACATCAGTTTTGAAGTCGCAACATCAATACCTATTTGGAAACCAAATTTTATTGAAATCGGACAATGTTGAATATTCCCGCCTTGTTTGGCGGCCATTTTGAAAATGGCGGTCCACGAACAATTTTTCACATCAGTTTTGAAGATGCAACATCAAAACCTATTTGGAAACCAAATTTCATTAAAATCGGACAATGTTGAATTTTCCCGCCTTTTGTAGCGGCCATTTTGAAAATCACCATGGCATAGCCATGCAGGTCAGCTGTAAAGTTATACAGGCATTGAAGCTTAGATGCAACTTCAATATTAACTGACAAGGATGTTTGCATTGTGAGCATATATAATCCATAACTAAATGAAACAATATAGTTATTTATAATTATTATTAAATTGTGAAATAAGTATGGTTGATGAAAGTATTTTTGCAAAAAAAAAAATGTAAAAATTTGTACAAAAACACTTTTTTGCTCTTGATTATGTAACAAATAATTTTTTCTAATAAAGTGATAGCAGGTAATTTCTCTAAAATTTAAAAGAGAAAAGTAAACCAAAGAAGATTTGAAAGCAGAATTTAAAGGGAAATAACCCATAACCATATGGCATTGAATTTTTTTTTTTTTTTTTTTTTTTTTTTTTTTT
>MJUU01068622.1:0-13876 GCA_002080025.1 Modiolus philippinarum | reverse complement strand
TAACTACAACACAGGCAGTTGGATTTTCTTCAAAATTTCAGAGTATGTAGATCTTGATATGCTGAACATTTTTTAAATTTACACTTCACCTCTTTCTGTTACAGTTTTTGAAATAAAAAATAAAAAATGCATAAATTTTGAAAATTTTACGGAAAAAGGGCTATAACTCTAAGACGGTTTTTCCGATTTTCTTCAAAATTGCAGGGCAGATAGACCTCGTCATTCTGAACAATTCTACCCCTGTCAGATTTTGATATCTACAACGGTTTTGAAGTTATTTGCCAAAAACAGCAATTTACCCCTATGTTCTATTTTTAGTAACAGCAGCCATATTGTTTGGTCTACGGACATAAAAATCACAAACTTGAAAGTGCATACCCTGGTAATGATTCAAGCCACGTTTGGTAAGTATTGGCCCAGTAGTTTCAGAGAAGAAGATTTTTGAATAAAAGTTAACGGACGGACGACGGACGACGTACGCCGGACGACGGACGACGGACGCCGAGTGATCGCAAAAGCTCACATGGCCTTTGGCCAGGTGAGCTAAAAATGCTATTTGTCTGTAACATCAACAATACGTCTCCGTAGAAATAGTACCATGACGTTAAAATAGCCCAATTAATGACACCCGTTTCACTTCTCAAATCAAGTTTTTCACTAACAAATTATAATTAAAATTTGGTTTTGTATCATAGCTGTATTAACACAACAATAGTACATTGACAGTAACGCCTTATCCTTATAATGCACTTTGTCCAGCCAATGAATGTACTGTTATTTTCTTAATACATATTTTCCTAATTTCCGAATGATGATGAACATGCTACTAAAACAAATTTAAACCAGAGTCTCACATGAGCCTGAATATCGCTCACCTGGCTTCTGGCTTTATTCATGGCATCTTATCAGAGATGGAATAACGGTTTTTCCATTAGGTGCAATATAAAAAGTAAAGGATATTACTATTGCTGATTATAATGTTTCCCCATAGAGTACACTATTAAATTAAGATCATCAGAAGAAGCCATCTTTGTCTTCTGATGGCTGTAGGTAAGCTAACAATCATAATTTTAAAGAAGGACAACCTAAGTAGATCGTTCCAAATGGCACAGTAGTTTCAAATAAAATATCTCATGAATGCTTCAACGCTTAGGGTCTCATATTCAACTATGTTATTCGCTGGCAGTTATCTTACATGAGGGAAGAATATAAAAATCACAACTTTTGAAGGGAACTTCCACATAGACAATTTTGATCTAATTCGGTTAAAATTGTTTAAGCAGTTTGAGGGAATATCTTTGAATGCATTTCTCTATTGGGTTCTGTTAAACTGGGATCTATTCAATAAATATGGTGAAGACTAAACTTCTTGGCGTTGTTAAATGGTGCGATATTGTGACTGATTTTTGGGTTGTTTTCTCCGATATCAATAACTTACAGTTCCTTTGTAAAGAGATGATGAAATGCTTCATTGTGTACGAATCTACACAGTATTAAGACTGTTTTCTTTCAAAATTGATGACTTGCTGTACAACTGAAGCTGAAAAAAAATATGTACAAACACATTGATAAGACAGATCAGGTCTATGTTGCAAACGAGCGGCCATCTCGGACCAGGTATGTACATAAAAATCGACAATTGTACCAACCAAGAGCTATTGAATTCAATGTTAATCAAAACTGTTCAAGTGGTTTAAGAGTGACAAAATTGAATACGTTTCTCATATAGTCCTGTGTAAGAGTATGTTAGATGAAGTTTGAACATGAAAATCACGAATTTTCAAGGGTACCTCCCATTAACTTTAATATTCAATCAGCTTAAGATAACACCTTTGAATGTATTCTAATAGTCCTATTTTAAACTATGTTCCCGACTGGCAGCCATCTTGGATAAGGCATGGGCATGAAAATAACAAACTTTAAGGGCCAATCAAGCACTAAATATGCTCAAATTAAATCAAAATTGTTCAAACATTGTTTGAAGTGGAGATTAATGAATGCATTTCCTATTTGGTCCCACGTTTAACTGTTTCGGCTATCTTAAATGATCTGCAAACCTCCCGGACATATGTAGTAATTGTTGTTTTAGATAAGCTGAAGACTTTCTTCAATAGTTTTTTGAAATGTAAGTAAAAATGAATCAAACTTGAAAAAATGTAACAACAAAGCACCAATTCCTACATGGGTCATTGCAATATTCTCCAAAATTGCAGGATTAGTAGATCTCACACTATTCTTAGCATTTTTGTAACTAAATATTTTACGAAAGGATATAGAGTAAATGAACATGAGACCATAACCCATATGTTAACTCCAACTGCAATAATTCCAATGAGCTGTATGGCCACCTCGGAAATTTATTCCTCATCAGCAGCACTAGAACCCAAACAAAAGTAATCCATAATTTCAAAAAATGTTCAAAATTCATAAAACCAAACGAAATCCGAATAATCAGCAATATCAAATATAGCCAAGGACAAAACCACGATGGAGAGAGTTTATCCTTAGGTTTTAGAATTTACATAAATTTAGATAAAAGTAATTGAACAAAGCTTTAAGTGTACACATGAGATATTATCTCATGTACAAGTATACCATATCTAAGAAAAATTAAGAGCATACATCTGTACTACGGGGAATTGTTTTACCAACTCCAAACTGCAATAAAAGACAAACTCCCGTATTATATATTTTACGAAAGGATATAGAGTAAATGAACATGAGACCATAACACATATGTTAACTCCAACTGCAATAATTCCAATGAAAGCTTTATGTTTATTTTCTCTCATTTTCACTGTGTTAGATGATAAGTAACAAAAATTGAAAATTTTACGGAAATGAGAATAACTCCAAAAAAGGCTATCTGATTTTCTCCTAAATTACATAGTAGGTAGATCTCATAAAATTCATTATATTCACTTTGTCAGATGTTTGTAGTTTGTAACCATATTTGGGTTATTTGCAAAAATAGCAATTTATCCCATATTCTATTTTTAGTTACAGTCGCCATGCTCTTTACGGACTTAAAAATCACAAACATAAAAGTGCATAACCGGGAGATCATTCAGACCAATTTTCTTAGTATGGGCGTAGAGGAAAATATCTTTGAAAAGAGTTAACCCAGGTGCCGACTCCAACGCCGACGGCAACGACAACAGACGCCGACTGATGGCTATAGATTAATAAATTAATACAGGATAAATGTTGTTCGTATTATAACCCACTTTAAGGATTATATTTTTTTCTGAAAAAAAAAATAAAAAAACTTTATTCAACTTAATTCACGCATGAATTTCAGTTTGAAAAATTAACCATTTGACAAATGATACACATTCTCTTCCAAAAGAAAAATTCATTAGATAACAATATATCAAGAATAAATCAACAAAAAATCAGAATGCTATTTCCATGCATTATTCAATGTATGGCTATGCCAAAATGAAATTCTACTGAGCAAAAAAAGTTGCAAGAATTAATGCAAGTTCCGTTGACTTTGGGAAATTTGGGATTTTATATTTGACTATTTATGGATATTAATTTTTGCTTCTCTGGTGGTTGTTAAGTCTGTTGTGTAAATATGGGCAGTTTTATTTCTTGCTTTTTGATAATGTGAATATGCAAAAGATTTGCAATTTGAAACTTGTCATAGATTTTGCACCGCGTTAATCTAACATAGCTTTGATATTTATGACGTCGGGATCTTCCATAGACTTGAATATCGTAAATATGCCATTAATTTAGGATTGGTGTGGTCAGGATCTGACATCGAATTTGAATCTGCCGTAGATTGGAGTCTACTATATATACAAAAATGTATCTTGACTTTTATGATGAAGGAACGAACCAAGTAAACCGTTAGAGAGTAAAAGATAGATTAACATTCTGCATGTAGTTAATGAGCGTATACAAAGCATTTCACTTGTCTAAGTATGAACTTGTAAGTACTGGAAACAACAAGCTTTTTTTCTCATTAGAACCATCACCAGGTACCGTTGCTTTTGCAGATTAGTTTCTTTTTCTATAAATTCTAGTTGGTGCTAATGGTGGAACATTCCTGAGCGACAGAACTGATCCACTTGAATAATAGAAAAATGTGTCGTCTCTTTGGTAAGTCTTTTCTATGTTATTGCCACAATGTGGAGATATTGCCCCACTGCAAAATAAAAACAAATCTTTCTTTAATCTTTTATTTATATGCAACACTATCTTTTCAAAAAGGCATATATTATTAATTCAAAATTCATTTTTTCTTTTCTTTTTTTTTGTATGTCATTTTTGTTATTTGTGAAGACTGATATAACCATATCTTTTTTTATAAAAATTAGATTTTTGCATATTCCTTTTGGTTTGTCGTTTTGGTATCATCTAGACGATTTAGTGACCTATTGATTTTTTGGCTTAAATTACTTGTTTGTTTATTTTCTAACTAAAAAATCACATTGATTGAAATCCTTGTTATTTAAAAAAAACATCGAAGATCCGTAAATATGTATTTAGCGTGTATGTCTTCATTTTGAAACATGTTTTTTTCTATATTTTTAATGGAGTGAACGTCAATGATGTTGTATAAATTGTGTTCAATTCTTCATTGGATGTATATATTGCATATGTTTAAACTAAACGGTTAGTAAAGTCAGCTATATAATGTTAAATTGGGTGCAAAATAAAGTAAAACATCTGGAAAGATGAAAAACAAGGAAAATGGACTAACACAAAAATGTATGCTTATGTTTGTCAAGGACGTGAGTAGTTACAACTTTAAATAGACAAACTACTGATATTTATAACGACAAGAGAAGCCGACTGAAATCTGCACCCAGCAATGTCTATTCTTGAGCAGTCAAACAAATTACTAATCATCGAGTCTATTTTGTCTACTTTAATGAACTTGTAACTAAATCCACTTAACTTCACATAGAAAAGTCCATATTTATAAAAAAAAAATATATATAGACCACTGCTACACCATCTTCCATCATACATGGACTTATACCTCTACACTGACAACCTCGATGTCTAAAAAACATTTTACGACAAAAGCATGAAGATTTAGTCTTTCAAATAGTGAACTTCCAGGTTTTGAACAGTAATATTTCCACATCTCTGGCATATGCCGCCTACATTTCACCAATCACGCGCTATTGTCGTACTTTTAGTTTGTACAGCAATTTTTGTTTTTTCAACAGAGCAAAATAACTGTCTAAAAAACTTAAACATCAAGATTGTGTTCAATCATTGTTGCAACTGTCACCGTGATTTGACAGACCATTACAATGTTTCTATTTCACAGATGAGAATAGACTATATTTGGGAAGATCCAGAGTTTATTACCGCACTGAGAAACACCAGCTTCGACAAAACCGGACTTTCCACTAGCAGTGTGTCGGGAGCCAAGAATGACCATGCGTATCCTTCTGGAGAACCTCAAGTTTTTTTTAATGGCCAAACTGCTAGAGTTTTAGTTTTTTGACTTTTTGTTCGTATTTGGTATTCTGTTTTGTATTTTATGTTGTCTCAATTCGTATTGAATATCGTGAATTGCCGTGATTTTGCGTTTTGGACTTTGAAATTTCATGACAAGATGGTTACTCTAATTAAAGACTGTCACATTATTAACCTATGAAAGGTTATAGATCATATCATAGGGAATCTTAACTTATTCTAAAGATTTGTTTAAAACATCCAATGAGTCATCATGTTGCCTGTATATTCGAGGCCTGTCTACTGAAAAAGTAATTTTACAAAAAATCACAGATGTTCAACATACTTCTGCCATGACTTTTTAGACTAAAATAAAGTTATCAATATTTTTTTAACAAATGAAACTAGCGAATTCATTGTTGTTTACATAATTTAGAAGCAAGCAGCCCCTTAACTAAAGTTAGTACATCTTTCTGTTTATACTAGTAGTTGTCAATAGTGGAATATTCCTAAAGGAAAAAAGCTGACCCAATTGAACAATAGAAAAAAGAATCCCATCATTTGTTAGTCTTGTTTATTTTATAGCCACAATTTTTTTTTAATGTTAATCAGCTGCATTTCACAAAGCCGGCATCATCACAATTGGAACTTTCGATCAATTTAAGATTAATTCGAAATCTGAAATGAATCCATGAAAAATATGAAATCTATGTAAAACTTTCCGTTCTCATTTGTGAAACCGATTTTTCAAATCTATCTATGATGTCGTGTTGACGACCCGAAGGAAAAAAAGTGACACAGGTTGAATAAATCCCTTACAAAGTAGTTTCAGAGAGGGTTTGTATGCTCCTATTCAATGCAAAAATTCAATGCATATACGACGAGCTAAACAGTAATATATCAATAAGACACACATGCATCGCACATGGGAGAGGTCGGTAAATGGATGTCTTAAAAAAGAAAAAATTACAATTGAAATAACTAAATACCGAATGTTAGAATGATTTGTTATTCATTGAGCATGGTAGTTTTATAAATGTTTATAAATGTTTATCAATCATCAAACGTTTTTTCCCCCGAGATTCAAAAGTCTTATTGAATTGACTCTCGATATGTTCCCTTTCTAGCATATTCCGCAACAGTATCATCAAATAAAATAGATCATAATACAGGTATAACTATTTTCAAAATGAACAGTTAATAACGAAACTAAATTAACAGTAAGTTCGGTATTTAGTCATTTGTTACCACAAGGTCGATGCTTCTGTTGGTGGACTGTTAGTCCCCGAGGGTATTCACCAACACTAGCAGATATGTTCTTGAAAACAATTATCTTGAAAACCAACTGAAAATCTTACACTGTCTCAACAAAATTGTGTTAAGCCTGTCAAGATAATGGCCAAACAAGATTAAAACATAGAGTAGCCCAGTAGTAAGTATTTTGGTGCTGACCCGAAACCCGATTTTATTTGGAAAATTGCTATATCTAAATTTTGTGATTGTTCAAAACTGAAGAGTATCTCCCTTATGCAAAGCTCTGTCCTACGCTTATTTTGGCATTCAATTTAGATCAAATTGGTTATTTGTTCTCTTTCAGATTTTAATGTCTTTGAGTTTATGGTCTTCAAAATGTTTAGATATTATCTGCACTAAAGAGACATAAGTTGTCGAAATGGCCACATGCAGAAGCTATATTCACAATTAGTTCGGTAAGTTATTCGAATTACTTGTTGAAGCAAATACTCTTTCATATTCTTTTTCACAGATGAGAAAGGTTTCTTTGGGCAAATCCAGAGTTTATAACCGGACTGACACACCGGACTTTTCACTGGCAGTGTGACAGGTGCCACGAGCGGTGCAGAACATGATTACCCTTCCGGAGCAACTGATGATATCTCAGATTTTGTAGGGGTTCACACTGCTAGTGTTTTGCCTTTGTCTTGCTGTTTCAATTCGTGTAGGATATAAAATGCCGTGATTTTGGACTCTTGATTTTGTACTTCTCCCTTTCATCAGTTTGCTTCGGTATTCGTTTGTCGATGGATCATACTGTTACATGCTATTCCAACAGCGTCATATACGATGTGTATGGTTCACAGTTTATTCGTTACGCGAGGGCTAGTACAAATTATACACACTTTCTCATTAGACATAGTTATATCCTTGACTGTTGAGTTGCCACCGAACAGTACCGCAATGTAATGGGAGGTTTGCATGCCATAAAACCTGTTCAACCCACAATTTCTTTTGAAATGCCTGTACCAAGTCATGACAATTGCTGTCTTTTTATCTTTATCTTTAATCAGAGAAAAACACTCAGCTGTCGACATTTTTACTGTGGTTTCCACCTGGTTTGTATTTTTGTCTCATGGACTTGGCTCTTGACAACTCGATTTGTTCGGTATTTTGTTATTTCTCCACGCAATACTTTTGCTGAAAAGTTTAAGTTCATTTTCATAGTCTTGTTTTCAGATTTATTTTATGACAATTTTTTATATTGCAACAAGTTTCGGGTAATTTTACCAAAAAGAGGTATTGGCAGGATTTTTTCATTCAGAGCAGATTAGCGTGTTTCATACGAGAAACATATACTTTAACCCAATCCTCTTCACAGTTTGAGATAAAGATACTTTTCTACACATTATCACATTACCACCTGTCGTACCAAATGAAACAAGTCAAACAATATGAATTGAAATTATTTCAATTTATCAGTCTATGGCCTTTTAGAATTTAAAAAAAATCAGCAAGATTTAATGAGTATAATTTTGTCATACCTATTTTAGTTTTTAGAACACTAAACACTTGTATAAACAAAATCTTATCTTTCAGTTTGTTTCTTTATAGTTATTTAAATTTATAGTTCTTTGCTTGGAAAAATTAAATGAAATTAGTTCCAAAATTCCTAAAATGTTTTTAAATATTTTTATCTTCAACCAGTTGGTGCACCTTCGTTTTACCAAAGTCGACACAGTTCAGCCGGAGCAAAAATATATTAATCAATTCTTAGTAGGGTAGGGTCAAATATCTGAAACAAAAAAGTTTCTCCATACAGCTGTATTAGAATTTACCCCAATAAACAAACAAAAAAAATCTTTTTTGAAAAAAATCAAGAAAAAAATGTTTATTCCTTGTGATGAGATGATTAAAATGAGTAGTCACAAGTAGGGTTAGATATTTGAAACAAAAAAAAAAAAAATCTCCATACATCTGGATTTGGGTTTACCGCTGAAGTACAAAAACATATTTTTTTTTTAGAAAATCAAGAAAAGATGTGTACTTTCTTATCCCTTATGATGAGATGATTAAAATGAGTAGTCACAAGTAGGGTCAAATATTTGAAACAAAAAAAAAATTATTCTCCATATAGCTGGATTTAGGGTTTACCGCTGAAAAAATTTAGTGTATTTCATGAACATAAAACTACACCGGGTAAAATTGGTAAAAAATAAATGGTAGTATGAACTCAAAGCAGTTTCTTTAAATCTCATAATAAACTTCTGTGTCACGTGATCAATAATGGCCCTGTAATAATGCCCTGTTTTCTGGCTGTAATGGCCCTGCTGTGGATCTCATAATAACTGGTTGTGAAAAATTCTCCCTAATAATAAATAGGAATTTTCTATCATATTGTATTTAGTTGGTTAAAAATTTATCATTAATATAAGTAACTCTAATATATATACGCCTTTCGGGAAGAGGACCTTGGATGAAAACTTATTACAATGCAATAAAAAAAAGGATTTCAGTTTAAAATTACCCAAACCTGCAGATGTTCAATATTTCATACTTTTGTGTTACGTATTAGATCATTTTGAGTATTCGTTTTATTTAGATCATATTGATTATTCGTTCTCTATCAGCTTTTACACGTATTTTGGTTTGTGGACTTCAAAGTGTTTTGATTTGATCTCCACTGAGAAGACATGGGTTGTCCAAAGGCGCATATGAAGAAACTGAATTGACAGTAATTTCGGTATTTTGTTATTTATTACAGTTGGGCCTATGCCTTTGCTATTTTAGTGTAGGTCACCGGGGGAATCACGAGCCCAGTCAGTACTTCGGTGCTTAACAAAAACCGATTTTATTTTCAAACTTCTCATATCTCTATAAAACGAAATTGTGTTTAAAGCTAGGAGTATCTCTATCATGTATAGCTCTTTCCTTGGATGAATTTTAGCCTTTCTCTTTAAATCATAATGATTAGTCGTTCTCTCTGAGCTTTTACATGTATTTCGGTTTGTGGACCTCTAAGTGTTTTGATTAGATCTACACAGATGAGACATGGGTTGTCGAAATGCCAATATGCAGAAACTGAATTGACAGTAATTTCGGTATTTTGTTATTTATTACAGTTGGGCCTATGCCTTTGCTATTTTAGTGTAGGTCACCGGGGGAATCACGAGCCCAATCAGTACTTCGGTGCTTACCAAAAACCGATTTTATTTTCAAACTTCTCATATCTCTATAAAACGAAATTGTTTTTAAAGCTAGGAGTATCTCTATCATGTATAGCTCTTTCCTTGGATGAATTTTAGCCTTTCTCTTTAGATCATAATGATTAGTCGTTCTCTCTGAGCTTTTACATGTATTTCGGTTTGTGAACCTCTAAGTGTTTTGATTAGATCTACACAGATGAGACATGGGTTGTCGAAATGCCAATATGCAGAAACTGAATTGACAGTAATGTCGGTATTTTGTTATTTACATATGAAGAATTAACATTCAAAACGTGTCTCTTTGCGTCATGTCAAAGAGATGTTGAAAAAGAAAGTTAATGTTTTTTTTTTCAAATACAGCGAGTTTTCGAAAGGTTCAATAAACAATACCACCAAGGAGCTTTATCTAAGCATAACTTTGTACATGCAGTATATATTTTCAAACCATGCTCAAACTGGGCAAAACCACAAAATGCACCTTTTATTAAAGTTTGATACTATATTGGATACATCAGTCGTTGATTTACAATTAAATAAAACAACAGCAGTACATGTAGAATGCCGAAAGAACAAAGAAAATTCAAAGTCCATAGACATGGAAAAAAAAGAGAATAAAGACAAACAAAGACATGAGACGGCGACAAAGCCCGAAAATAAAAACACTATACTCAGAACTAGGTCACTTATAGTGTAAGCTCCCATAAAAGTCGAGCATGATTAAGAAAGAGTAAGCGTGTTTTGTTCAGCAAAAAGCAGCATCCGTCAAAAGCGGCAATTTCAAATCCGTGAAGACGTGACATCTAGATGAAAATGTCCTTTTTCAAGTGGGACAAAATTGTTTATTACAGAGCTAAAAAGTTCTTTACTTACCTTTTCCAAAAACATTTCATCATTAGAATTCCCAGTATTGTGATCAGTAGTACGCCCAAAACAATTCCAAGTATCCAAAGTTTGGTGTCAGAACTGCTGTTTTCAGTGTTTTGGTTGGATGTTTGACATTCAGAACTACTTGAGGAATAACAGAGATTCCTAACCACACATACATCGTTCTTCAATAGAAAAACATAGTAAAGTTTATGCTATATTTCATAGATTCCATCAAGATAAATTCCCAAATTAATATATCTTATACCGTATACCGTATATCAGGATTTCCTCGTCTCTGCTTTTGTTTGCGATGTGGGTGTTAAACAAGACAAGGTTCTAGACGCTATGTTTAAGATTCGGGCTTTACTGTTTTATTTTATGAATTCAAATTGGCGGTGTAATTTACGCACATGCTAATTTTCGCAAACATAGCGAAAATTAAGTACGCATTAAAATATCCCGATATATTTTATATACTGAGTTTTAGTACATAATTTTATCAAGAGCATCTATCCACTGAGGAATTTGACAATTACAATTTGAGTGCCACGCAAAACTGCATTTCAGTTTCATTTTTTGTGTTCTTATTGTTTTGATTTTGACTGAGAAAGGAAATAACGTTGAAAGTTAAATTCTTGTTATTACATTGTATGTACTTCAAAACAATTGTTGAAAATCCTTCACAAAATTTGTTCCTCATTTGTTTAGATTTTACTGCACTGAAGAGACATAAGTTGTCGAAATGCGCATATGCAGAAAATAAATTTACAGTAAGTTCGGTATTTAGTTAATTGTTGTCTTATTTTAAAGAGTCTCCTTATGCTACCCATGCATAACACAAAGACATCAAGCAAATGATACGCTCGTCTCCACTTTCAGGCACACTGATTATATGTGTAATTTTTTTTTCTCGTTTTTTTTGTAAATGAAAACTTTATCTATTTAAACTTCACATTGGGACCATTTTTGTTGTAATTTTTTCTGTTTTTATGTTTTTTTTTTTTTTTTTTTTGGTAAATGAAAACTTTTTCTATTTAAACTTCACATTGGGACCTTTTTTGTTATTTGCGCTATATCAAATTTTTTAAATTTTTGGTTAAAGGTCTTCCCAATATTTTGATTTGATCTGCACTGAAGAGACATAAGATGTCGAAATGGCTATTCGCAGAATGCAAATGTACAGTAACGTCTGTATTTTGTTATTTTTCGTTCTTTAAATGGTAAGGGAGGGGACAACACAGAGGACGGAAATATCAATCGTTTTCAAGATCATTACAATTTGAAAATGATCTTATGATGGGGCTATTCTAGTATGTATAAAATCTTCTTTAAATGAGTAAAAACATATATATATATATGGTTCAGAAATGGGGATCTCAGTTTTTTTAAGATAATATATCATTTTCTAAATGGTGGTTGACGGAACTGCCACGGAAGACTTCTTGAATTAATTAAGGTCTTTCACCACAGTGAATTATTGTATTTCTTCTGATTATTATTTTCTTTTTTTTTCTCCCTCCAATATCGAAAAAGTGTAGCTACATATCAATTCGATACTTTGTTCACATAATTGGCTTAGGGAGGGGACGAAGCCACTGACCCTGTGAAACCGATCCATTTTTAAAAACGGAGTTATCTCCCCGAAGACCGAAAACCTTGTTATTATGTTTACTCAAAAACCATAACCGATATCAAAATTCTGATGTGTAGAAAATGTTGCATATATCTTAAGGATGATTTGTCATGCAAAAAATAATTTTTGGTCCCAATAACGGTTACGCGTTTTTGACCCCTAAATATGCAAAAAAAATTTTCAAAGTTATCGGATTTCGATGAAATTTGGTTTCGAGGTAGCTTTTATGGTTCTGATTTCATATCTGGGGTCAAAAAATTTTTTGTCCGCCATTTTCAAAATGGCTGCCAATCTAAATTTTGTTATCGCAATATCTCGGACACATAAAAAATTTATGAAAACATTGTGTTGCAAAAATACTCCTCTAATTAAGATCATCATTTATGGTTGGTCAAAAAAAAAAAAAAAAACAAAAAAAAATCATCCGCCATTTTGAAAATGGCCGCCATTCGAAATTTTGTTATCGCAATATCTCGGAAACGATAAAAAAAATTATGAATAAATTGTGTTGCAAAAATACTCCTCTCTTTAAGATCTTAATTTAAGGTTGGTCAAAAAAATTTTCATCGGCCATTTTTAAATGGCCGCCATTTGAAATTTTGTTATGGCGATATCTCAGAAATGATTCAAAATTTATGAAAACATTGTGTTGCAAAAATACTCCCCTCTTTAGATCTTCATTTTTGGTTGGTAAAAAAAAAAACAAAAATAAAACAAAATCGGCCGCCATTTTCAAAATGGCCACCATTCGAATTTTTTTTATCGGGATATCTCGGAAACGATAAAAAATTTATGAAGACATGGTGTAGCAAAAATATTGCTCTTTTTAAGATCTTCATTTATGATTGGTAAAAAAAAAATTGTCCGCCATTTTGAAAATGGCCGCCATTCGAAATTTTGTTATCACGATATCTCGGAAACAATAAAAAATTTATGAAACATTGTGTTGCAAAAATATACCTCTCATTGAGATCTACAGTTGATTTAGATTTAAAAAAAACTCTGACGTCGCGCACGATATTAGTACCACCGGACGTAACGTCAAAAAGCATATATTTTTTAAGTTTTCGGTGACGTCGTATTGATAAAGTGAAGACGTCATGGTTCCTTTTAAATTATTTTAATATTTTTTATTTCTGTCATTCTTTGAATTTGTTTTTTTACTAACTACATTTTTCTCCTTTTATCAACTTTTGTTTGTATGTCTTTCCTTCTGTATCTTTGTTATTCTCAATAGCTTATAGCAGAAAATTTTCGATTGGTTCTAAGGTTAACTACTTTTGTATGGTCCTTGCTAGCGAGAAAATGAGACCCGCTAGGTATATAAAGGTCCATGTTTTGAGGATATACGTTGCAAAGTGCTACCGATGCGATCAGCAATAATGACCACTAAATTAAACAAAAAACTCTTTCAAAAGATCTCCTTGAACAGCTTTCCTCAACCAGTCTTACCCATTGCCATAGCAATCAAACTTTTGACTTTTCTACACTTTATACAACCCTGCCACACAAT
>MJUU01068621.1:89359-113226 GCA_002080025.1 Modiolus philippinarum | reverse complement strand
CGATTTTGACTTTTTCCTGGATTGCCTCACTTACAGGTTGACGGGTGCACTTGATTTCACTCTCAGTTTAATGGGATTTCAGACTGTGAGTACCTTGGTTTTGAATGTTGTATTATTTTTATTTCTTTGTGCTTTCTGGTTGTCTTACGTCATTGTTTTCTGTGTTCTCGTTTTTGCCATGTCATTGGACTTCGATTTCTGTAAATACCACTATTTTCCATCATTGTTGCAAGAACAACTATTATTAAAGATGTCCGCTCCTTAATGTGCAATAAGATAGGGTTTCATATTTATTTAAAGTTATCCTAGCGAAAAAATAGGTTTATGATGTCGAAGATTAAAAATATGGCGGGTAACTAAACACTTATTTATTTTCATACTTTTAACATTAGCAAGTTCAATGAATGTTACAGAGGATTTGATAAAAGTTTTAATCGGAATGCTTCCAAAGCTTATAAAATAGACTCATTACATAAATAATTGCTATGCTTTTTAAGGCATAAAATCAGAGGAGTCCAATATTAGACAAAAATTCCAAAACATCATAAGCAAACGTGCTAATTTGACCGATTATATCGGAAAATATTTAAAAGTCAAACGTTTTCTTTCTTGGAGAATCGAAGAATACTTGATACCTAGATGACATATATGAAGAGTGACTTTCTACAAATTGACGTGGAATACGCCCACATTTAAGTGAATGGTCATAAAATACGGTTTTGTGCCCATTGACCTGAAATATTCGACATGAAGTGTAAATATGCATAAGATATATTTAATACACTCAAGTCAGATACTACTGCAGTGATAAAAAAGGTATAAATTTACTATAAGGAGAACTTCAAGATGTTGCAACAATGTGAAAACAGACGCTAAGGCTACAAATTATTAATTGATTAATTAATCTTGAGTCAAATTTACTCCAATAATACTTTGATACAGTTAGGTATTACTATTTTTGTCAACGTTAATGCAAATGAAAATAAAACTACTCATGTGTCTTATTCAAACGACGAAAGGAAGTCAATATTTTGTCAACATGTACAAATATTTGACAAACAAGTGTCTCGTCGGAAATTTATTACATTCGGTATATTTCTGTGAAAAGTAAAATCACGTGAGAGAAAACCGAGCTAAGGTGATAGATCTTTCACTTTTAATTTACATTGGCTGATCCTGAGGGGTTATTTGGTTGAAAACCAACTCCCTCCCCCTATTTCATGGGTTTTTTATTTTCGAGAAGAATTCAGACATAATTTTAATAAATTGCAAATTTTAGCCTAAACTCCTTTATCTTGGACCTCATTGGACCCCATTTTTCGAAGGCTGAATCCGCTGGTGAACATGTACATTCATTGTGGTGAGGACTTTTAGTTGATACCAGTTTCAGATTAAAGAACCATTTTGCGGGTAGGCTAAGGCTTTTTGACGTTATGTAAAGCTGTGAACTACTCTTCATCAATATAAGCGTCATCTTTGCTATCCGAGGGCTATGATCAGCTCCTCTCTTCTTCAGAGGAGAGTGGTGGATTGTAACCCCCTTGAGAAAATCTTTAACCATATGTCTTCTGAACGAATCTTTTACATTACATTTAGTCCAATATCCGACATGACCAAGTTCTCATCAAAAGCTATATTTTAAATAGCAAAATGAAAAGTAAGATATATGTTTACAGTCTAAAGGATTGCCAATAATCTAAAGTGCCTAAAAGTACAAAAACACCTTTTTTGTTAATTTTGATTTAATACAGCCAAAGAAAACTTACTAACAAAAAGTTATGAAAATCTTAATATTCCTTGAGGATGGTTTAAAGAAGCATATTTTCAATGCAGTGTCGGCGGAAAATCTAGAGGGCTTCGGTTCCCAACACTTGTTACTAAAAGATGAGCACATTGGTCAATATTTCTGGCTTAAATTATCTATTGAAATATTCAAATACACTGAATATAATCATATGAAATTCTGTACATGAAGAGTGACCCATCTTAAATATGAGTTTGTGCGAATAATTTGTTTGAATTGTTTTATTAAATACAACGGAACAAGCATACAGTTCGTCTTATAATAACATGTACTATTTCTACTAAAATTCATAACAAAAACTTTCTTCGTTAAAGAAATAAACTTAAGGTAGATCGACACTAATACACTGCGCATTCGAAAGGCGCATTTGCGAAACACAAGTCGAATGCGGAATTGACTTAATTTTCAAGCCGGAATATTCCTTATTTGGAAATGTCATTGTGACGTCATAATAGATTGTTATACACTTCCCCGCGATTTATCTCCCCTTCCCCGTAAATATTTTCTATTTCGTTAATTATATAAAATATCTCTATTAATCAAACGGTGATATATGGATTTTTTAAACTCACTATAAAGCTGAAGTATATACATCTAAAATAATAAAAAAGGAAAAAATCTATCTGATATTTATTTTATATGAAAGCTAAACAATACGCATGTTCTCACAGTTGCCTCTATATTCTTTCTAAATATCGCTGAAAAATACTGAATTTTTCCTGATTTTCACAGCCTGGTAATAGGAAAAGATGATCGATGACATATCATTTTTTTCTTAAACAATGGACATAGACCTACAAAATATCTTAAAATAAAACAATTCTGGCTGATATTTTTATTAGGCTCGAACTACCTTAAACGTCAATCATTGAATGTTAACAAATCTAATTATATTTACAAAATAAGTCACGGATATCTCGCTGTGAATTAATTAAAATGATGTGATTACACGGACTTCTTTCTTGCATTATTCTAGGAAATAAATATTCAATTTTACGCAAGGTTAGGGTAATAAAATGTAATCTCGTTAGACCAAATTGCCTTAAAAGCAGTTCTATCCTAATAAGATGACATATATAGGTCATACTGAAGAAAGGAATCTGAATTATGACATGAACACTAATCAAGTAATGGAATAATGTATTTAACTTTAAGTGTTTTGACTGATAACACTTTAGGTCTAAATATGATGTAATGAACATGTGGTGTTTCAGGCATGTTCAATTTAATTTGGGATTCTAAACTTTGCATTTGTAGTGTTCGAATGAATGTAATTGATATTTGTAATACAAGGCTTCGAAAATATAATTAAGGTCACGAAAACGACTTTTTTGTCCTTGTTTCTGATGTAGTACTTTTATTTTATTATGTTGTCGAATTCAGGAGCACAAGGAATTATACATTTCAATAGAAAATAACTTATCTGTGCACATTTGACCTTTTGTAATATAGTTGCAGCATATGTCTCTCTGGCATATTATGTACAAATAAACAGGGATGTTGAGCACTACACTATCAGGTACATTGCTAACGGCGTTTTTTGTGCGATGAATAATGTCAATTAAAAAATACTAACAAGACCTCTAAACCGCCTTTTAAGTCCCATTCAATTTCGAAACTTCAAGGAACATGAAACTTACACGGAATTCGCATATTCACGACAATGTCCACGAAACGAAAAAATGGAAAATCATATTTTTGCTAGGAACGTTTTTGAGTTGCTTTTTTTTTTCGTAAATTCTCTCATCACAACACAACTTTCATATCCCTAATCTGGAACTATAAAATTACAAAAGCCAGTTGTATATATATAGTTTCCCTTTTTAAAAGTTACTCAGGCACCATATTTCTTTTGAATAAATGTTAGATTGATTAACGTTGTACGTTCAGACAGCAGTATTTAATCAATATCAAGACGACCATAATTAATCGGGTCCTTTCCCGAAATCCCGACTATTTTTCTCAGCTTTCTCATTTATTGGGTTGGAGAATATTTTTCTTGAACAAGCTCCCTATTCCAACTTCACGTACAGTTGTTAAAGTGTTATGCCCCACACACAACTTTCCTGTTTCAATGTGTACTTTTGTCCCAATTTGCTTAAAAACTGGTTGTTCAATCCCGCTTTCCTCAAAACCATACTGACACTACTTAAGCAGTTTAATTCAAAAACATATTGAATATTAGAAAAGAGGTTTGACTGAAAGTTCACACTTTTATACTACTTCAAGGATTTGCTCCTCTTCCTTTAATTTCAGTTTCCGTTATATAGATGAAGTTCTTTCATGGAACAATCCTCAGTTTAAGGATAACCTTCATCTTATATACCCAAATGAACTCGAAATTAAAGAGACCACTGATATACCATCGTCAGCATCATACCTTGACCTATACCTCTACATTGATGACTGTGGACGTCTGAAAACAAAACTTTACGACAAGCGTGATGATTTCGACTTTCCAATAGTGAACGTCCCGTTTTTGAGCAGTTATATTCCCTGATCTCCGGCATATGGCGTGTACATTTCACAACTCATTCGCTATTGCCGTGCATGTAGTTTCTACAGCGATTTTGTCAACAGAGCAAAATTACTGTCTCAAAAACTTATACATCAAGGGTATGGTTAGTCACTGTAGCAATTGTCACTACAGAAGTCTTACGGTCGTCACCGAGATTTGACAGACCGTTACAATGTTTCTATTTCACAAATGAGAACAGATATCTTTGGGTAGATTCAGAGTTTAACGGACCGACTAACATCGACTATGACAAAACTGGACTTTTCACTGGCAGTGTGACGGGTGCCACGCGTGGAGCAGATCATGCTTACCCTTCCGGAGCACCGGAGCACCTGATGATACCTCAGTTTTTATAGGGATTCACACTGCTAGTGCTTTAGTTGTGTGGCGTTTTTGTTCATTTATTTTATTTGTTTTGTCTTTGTCAAACTGTTTGAATTCGTGTTGGTTGTGAATAATTGTGATTTTATTCGTTTGCCGATGTATTTCCACTTATATACTGAAAAAGGTCTATATATTCATTTGTTTGGCTCTACAGTTGGTATACAATTGTTCCTGATGCGTTTCTGTCTTTTAAGTTATATGTGCAGATTTTTTTGTCTT
The DNA here is from genome assembly GCA_002080025.1 of Modiolus philippinarum. NCBI lineage: Eukaryota > Metazoa > Mollusca > Bivalvia > Mytilida > Modiolidae > Modiolus > Modiolus philippinarum. The sequence continues at coordinate 108,301 of MJUU01068621.1, read as the reverse complement.
TCATATGCTTGTTTTGACATATGAGACAAGAGTTGTGAAAGTTGCCGTTTGTGGAAGTACGCGAATCTGCAGGTTGGGTATTTTTTTTATTATTTAAGCCGGTTTAAATAATAAATACCAGCACTTAATTTGTTTCAAAATTGAAATTACCGTGGTTGTAGTACATTGTATTTATGTTGAATAAATATAAGTTTGTTATGGTTGTGAATTGTTGTTCGAACATATAAATCAAAGTACTTTTATCGTATATACCTAGAATTTGCAGATACGAAGTATTATTCACACGAAATGGGTGAGTGAAGAAATCATGAAATGACAGCAGAATTGTAAAACATGCAAAACGCAGTTTTTTTTCTGGTATTAATGTTTTCACACTATAAGCGCTAACAAAAGCATCATTTACATTAAGCGATTGAGTTATCCTAGTGTCCAAAGCCCTCTTATGATTTCACTTGTGACTCTAATACATATAGTTTAAAAAAAATGTGACAAGCGAAATATTTCTCACCTCTGACTTGTTAAACTTCCTTTCTAAAATAGAGGTATAAAATCTGTTTATATAATTGTTATCTTACATCAACAACGCTTTCACAAAGATAGCGACGTTATGGTACATTATCTAGAGTTTTAGTTTTGTTCAGTCACGAACCGGAAGTAACATGTCGAGTTACATCTGGAATACGGGACTTTCGAGATAGGAACTCTCGTAATTGAAGGCGGAAACGATCGCCTTGGATACCAGTAGGAAGGAAACTGTTTTTTTAAACCTATTGAAATAAATATATATCACATAAAAAACAAGCGATTTATAAAGTTAAAGTGCATTTATAGTTTTTCCTATATGACAATTTTTTAATTAAATTTTTATTGACGAAAAACAAATAACCTGAAGCGCTACAAATCGATTAGATATAAATCATCGTTTGCTCAACAGCGTTCATTAATTAGTGATTCTCTCTCAATGTATTGATTTTTACATATGAAAGAAAACTGTTACCGGATAGAACACGATTCAAGAGTTTTGTCGAAGAAAGTTTACAAGTTGCAGTTTTATTCTGATTAACGGTCACATGAACACATTCACATACCCGACATGCAAATTAATTTGTCTCCATATTAAAATATTTCCGATTTCATCACTATTTTTGTTTAATTTTTAGTCCAAATACGTGTCTTGATTCTCAATTATTAATAGTTGGAATCAAAAGTAATTCTTCTTATTCAACGAAATTGAAACATTAAAATTCAAGATTAAGGTATTCACTACACTCCCAAACTGGTTATTTTTTTCCAAATAGTGGCATCGCATGCATGACTTTACAGTTCAAGCAATACTAAAATCGATAAGAGTTAATTGAAATGAATGAAAATTTAGAGTCCAGAGTAACTCTTTATTACTCTTGTCTTTAAATAATGTATGTCAAATTTTGCTTTGCGCATTACACGAACACGCACGGCAAGAGTAAAAAAGGTTCATGGTTCGTAACTGTTTTGAATTATTTTAGTAGTTTTAGTTCAGTACTTTTGGTGTCTTCCTTGTTTTTTTAAGAAATGTCAAATCATCTGAATGGGCACATTTTCTATCAAAATTGCGGGGACAACGTTATCATTAATGATGCTCTCTTTCTTATGTGCAAATACATAGGGTTTCAGATATATTTAAAATCAACTAAATGAAAAACATATATAATTAATAATCACGATGATAAAAAAAATATGGTGGGTAACTGGACACTTATTGATTTTTATACGTTTACAGTCATTCTATAGATAGCTTTACCAGGTTTGCTTCAGTCTACAACTTTACCTGCTGGGCTAGTAATTGGTCTTTATTACCTTTTAATGACTAATTTGTATCTTTAGAAATGCGTTTAGTAACAGATCATGTAACAAAAATTAGTTTGTTTGGTCGAATAATCCCTAACAACTTAACTGATATTCATCTAGTAGCAACTGATTTTGTCAATTAATCTGATTGTTTAGTTTTTAATCAAATTAATTATGATCAGTTATCTTTTCACCTTTACAGCTTGTTAATGCTTTTATTAAAAAAAGTTTTAAAGGGTTATTTTATAAAAAGCGATCAATATTAATTGGGATTAGTGAGGCAAACAGGGAGATTTTGTGATATATGAAGTGTTACCGAATAAATATCTAAAGATTAAAAAGATGCCAAAAGAATATAATTATTAATTATCAGTTGAGCAGGCAGTATTGCAGTGATTTAAACAGACTTTAAGTCACTCTATTCAAGGTATCTATAGAATGACTGTAACACCGTAAATGAATGTAACAGAGCAAATGATAGAAAATTTAATCAGAATGCTTCAAAAAGTGTATAAAATGAAATCATGAAAATACTATAGTGGGTTCATTGACGTATAATTATTATGCTTTTTAATGGATAAAATCAAAAGAGTAAAAAATCAGGCAAAAATTCCAAAACATCAGATGCAAACGTGTTAATTGTATCGATTTTTTCAGAAAATATTTAAAATACTCAAGTTTTCTTTTAGAGAATTTTAGAAAACTAGATTACATATATGAAGTGAGACATTCTACAAATTGACGTGGTATATGCCCACATTATAGTGCATTGTCATAAAAATACTATTTTGTGCCGATTGACGTAAAATATCCGACATGAAGTGTAATTATGCATAAGATATATATATTATACTCAAGTTAGATACTACTGCTTTGATGTAAAACGCATAACTTTACCAAGAGGACAAATTCAAGCTCTTGTAACATCGTCAAAACAGATTCTCAGGCGACAAATTATTAACGATTACTTAATCTTGAGTCACAACTCACTCCAATTCTACTTTGATACAGTTAGGTAACACTATTTTACCAACGTTATGGCAGTCAAAATGAAAATGTAACTGATCAATCAATTTTGCAAAATATAATCACGAAAGGAAGTCGATATCATATTTACATGAACATATATTTAACATATATGTTTCTCATCGGGATTTTGTTCACATTCGCAATAATAGTTTTCTGAATAGCAAAATAACGTGAGAGCGTCATTCTACAACGTCTGAAGGTGACAGGTCTTTCACTTTGAATATGCATTGGCGGATCAACGAGAGGTTCCGGGACTGGAAACCTTCTCCCTTCCCCATTCCCAATTTCCATGACAGTTTGATATATTTGCGGAGAATTAAGACAAAAGTGAAAAAATGGCAAAAAGTAAGGTGAATCCCCTATTTCTGGAACCTAATTAGATCCAATTCCGCCGGTGAACATGTTTATTCACTGTGGTGAGAACTTTTACTTGATACCAATTTCAGTGTAAAGAACCATTCTGTAGGCACGTTAAGGTTTTGTGATAAAAAGGAGATGTGAATATGTACGTCTCATAAAGCTGTAAACCACCATTCACCAAAAATAACGTGATGAATTCTATCGTCATCATTGCCATCAAGGGCTACGACCCGCTCCTCTCCTTTTCAGAGGAGAGTAGTGGATCGTTACTTCCTTGCGAAAATAGTTTACCATGTGTCTTCTGTATTACATTTAGAGTGTTGATCTTCGTTGACAGAACTTGAGACTTGTATGTCGCTTGTTTTTTCTATTCATAAAAATAATCAAAGATTATTGACATCGTCTGTAAAGTAGAACAGATACACAAATGCTCAGGATTTCAAAATCCAGACTTGTAATTAAACAATACTTTTTGAACGTGCAATATCAGAAATGGCCAGGTTCTCATCCAAAATTATATTTTAACAGCAAATGAAAAGGTAATATATGTTTAAAGAATTGCAAATAACCTTAAGTGAGTAAGAGTTCAAATAATCCTCATTTTCGGTTAAATGTAGCCATAGATTATTATGAAATTTTGGCATGCCATATATATGGTTTATCTCAGCATTTCGTTTGAAATGCCTGTATCCTGTCAGGGCCTCGATTCCCTTCCAAAGTGTCCAACACTTGTAACTAAAAATTGAGCACATTGATCAGAATTTCTTGCTAAAATATTCTGATACACTGTACCATCATACGAAATTCTGTACATGAAGAATTACCCCCCACCCTTAAATGTTGGTTCGTGTGAATGTTTTATTATTTACAACAAACATACAGTTCGTCGATTATACGATTTTCGTAACAAAAACTGTCTTCGTTAAGGAAATAAACTTTAACGTCATTCATTGAATGTTAACAAATATAATTATATTTACATAATAAGTCAGGAATTCCTCGTTGTTAACTAATAAGAATGATGCGATTACAAGGACGTCTTTCTTGCATTATTCTAGGAAATAAATATTCAATTTTACACAAGAGTAGGGTTATTAATGGAATAAATTGTCTTACAAGCAGTTCTATCCTAATAAGATGACATATATAGGTCATGCTGAAGAAAGGAATCTGAATTATGACATGAACACTAATCAAGTAATGGAATAATGTATCTAATTTTAAGTGTTTTGACTTATAACACTTTACCTCTAAATCTGATGTAATGAACATGTGGTGTTTCAGGCATGTTCATTTTAATTTGGATACTGAGCCTTTCATTTCCAGTTTTCGTTTGAATGTAATTGACATTGGTAATTCAAGGCTTCAAAAATATTCTTCAAGTCACGAAAACTTGAATGTATGTCCATAAATTTGGCTTTCATTTTTGTCTGTTTTCAGATTTGAAATGCACAAGGGTGTGAGGTATAAATTTTAATATAAAATTACTGACACGTGAAAATCTAACATTGAGCAATATACAAATTTAGTTGAAGTAAGTCTCCCTGGAACATGTCGAACTGTAAACAGGGATGCTTGGTAGAGCACTGGACTACTAGGTACATTGTTAACAGTGTTATATGTGCAATAATTAAACAATATACGTGTAGTCTCTTTAAATACATGTATGTGACTAATTTGTATGAGGCAGAGCTCGAGCCTAGGTGGCCGAGTGGTTAAGGTAGTTCTTCTACCTATACAACCACTGTAGTCTATCACCACTGCGGTGTGAGTTCGCGCCCCGCTTTGTACATTACAAAAAGGGTGCACTCGACTTACAAATCGTAAGTGATAAGGTATGTCAGTTACCTGCCCAAGGTCGGTGGTTCTCTCCGAACACTCCGGCTTCCTTCACCACTAAAACTGACCGTCATGATATAGCTGAAATACTGCTGAAAGTGACGTTAAACCCCATATCAATCAATCAATCAATCAATTTGTATAAGGCTTAGAAACAGGGTAATACTAGCGTCCGTGAGCATTTCCGCCTGTTTCGTGCCGATTACGAATAACTTTCAAATTAGATGACACTACACGTATATTGTTTTTATACTTCAAACTTAAAATATGACTAAATATATTTTGAATGGCTTATAAATATTTGATTAAAAAATGTAACAACATATCCCTTCATTGAACCCCACTCTTTCCGTCAGTACAATATTGTTTATTTTCAACTGCCGCAAAAAAGATATCAACACTAACGAAATAGATCACAATTAAATGTTAATGAAATTGCATGAAGTGATATGAATTTATATAAATATGTCAGTAATTGATTGAATACATTTCAATATTTATTTTCCATCAGAATTATCTTTTAAAATTGAGTGTTATAGGATTATTGAGTAAGTGATGACGTCATATCATTACACAGATGGCTGTCATCTTGGTCTACAGGCGTGGCTAAAATGGTTAATACTGCTATATCTTCAAGATGAAGAACAACAATAAAAGCGTAGTTCCATTGCTTATATTTATATAATGTATTTCTAGAGACTTTGTCTCATTTGCATTTACTCCATATCCCTTCATTTTAAATGCAATAAATAATAGTATTGTTAAAAAAAGAACGTTTCTCACAAGAACACCAAACAACCCCAACATTCTAAGTCTCGTATAATTTCCAAACTTCAAGGAACATGTAATATACTCGGGAGTCGTATACATGAAACAAAAAACAACATCGTGTCTTGGGTAGGGATGTTTTAAGAGAGTACGAGTGCCATAAATTTTGTAATTAGAATTAAAATGCTTACCTTTTGCTTTTAAGAACTTTAGTAATAGAACAACTTGAGCAAAACATTTTGAAAATCCATGTGTGAATTTTTGAGATATAAGACGGGAAACAGTTCTCTCTAGAATTTTCCTTCAATTTCAATTAGCTGATTATATGCTATAATATACTTGAAATATAGTTGGAAGTTAACAAATTTTTGTACATTGTCAATGTTATGCATTTTAAAGTGACCTGTGACAAAGAAAATATGATACATGTGCAAAACAATTATCACTGTTCAAATGAATAAAACCCAAGGATATCGAATGCTTCTGAAATCTGACGCTCGAACTCTCCCTTAAGTTTCAATTTTCTGGTAAATTCTATTAGTAATACGACAAAACTTTCAGATCCATAACTTCTACCTTGGGGTGTGGCACTTTAAAATAATACAGCTACTAAAGTCAGTTGTAAATGTATTCTTTTTTCTAAAATTGTTCAGACAGCATATTTTTAATTATGTATAGACTGCTTAGAGTTTTACATCCAGGAAGCATTAATTCGGCTTTATCAGAACGAGCATAAATAATGCAGGGTTACAATGGGGTCCCTCTCCCAAAATCCAGACAATTTTTCTCAACTTTCCAACTTCGGTGTGGGAAAATATTTTACAAAGACTCTTTTAAAAACTCCTTTTTCCCGGTTTACCGCGTAACACCCATCACACTTTCCTGTTTTTACATGTACTGTTTTGTACAGATCCCGTTTCCTGCTTACTTAAAACTGTTTGCCAATCCCGCTTACCGCTTAACCCCATTGAGAACGTTTATTTTAAATCAAAGTAAATCAAAATTATGAAACAACGGCAGTAGAATACCGAACGAACAAAGCACAAGATAACATAAATCAAAGGCCAGAGACAAGGCAAAAGGCAAGAACACCAGAGGACGGAAGCCCAAAGACACTACATGCCCAGAAAACACACGAACACTAAATATACAACACAAAAAAAATGAAGCACTAACAGTGTGAACTCTTAAAAACAGAGTGGCATCAGGTGCTCCGGAAGGGTACGCATGTCCTGCTCTGTAAACAGCACCCGTCACATGGTCAGTAAGGCATACATGTTTTTGAAAGCTCTGTTAGGTAGCTGATTGCTTAATGTCATTTGCTAATCCTGAGATAAAAACGAATTAAAAATGCAAAGTACGTGTTACTTCCCTTACCCTCAAACAGTACCATGGTTAAATTTTTAAAAGCTTTCGTAATCACATGAATATTCAAACATGGACAAGGACAGATCGGTACCACAAACATATGTAACAAAGAAACAGACAAAATAAATTAAGGTAATAAATATACCAGAGTTTTAACTGAACAACGGCAGTAGAATACCGAAGGAACAAAGCACAAGATTACACACAAATCAAAGTCCAAGAGGTAAATGCAAAATGTAAACTTCTTTACGACTTCATGAATTTGCTTCTTTTCTAATAATATACAGAAAGGATCACAGTTTTTTGCAACATTCAGCTAGATTCACGTCTTCCCGGATTTGATTACCGACTTTGACATTTTCCAGGATCGACTCACTCAAAGTGTGACGGCAGCTGTTAACAGAGCAGGACATGCTTACCCTTCCGGACCACCTAATGTCGCTCTCGGTTTTTATGGGAGTTCATACTGTGAGTGCTTTAGATTTTTGTGTTGTCGAGTTAAATTTTAGTTAAATATATTTGTCCAGTTTGGAGGACCTGTTTTTCAAAAGACTATCGGAATTTTAATGGGCACAAACTGTGCACCTCTTTTAGCCGATCTATTTCTCCACTCATATGACGCTGAATTCATCGAAGGGCTTCTTCAAAATAAAGATAAAAAACTAGCCCAGTCCTTTAATTTCAGCTGCCGTTATATAGATGATATTTTATCACTAAACAATCCTCGCTTTGGTGATTTTCTTCATCTTATCTATCAAAAAGAGCTAGAAATTAAGGATACTACAGATACTTCCACATCAGCCTCGTTCCTTGACCTTTATCTTGAAATTGACAAAAGAGGTACACTACAAACTAGGCAATATGACAAACGCAATGACTTCACTTTTCCAATAGTTAACTTCCCCTTTCTTTGTAGCAACATTCCAAAAGCACCAGCATACGGAGTTTACATCTCCAAACTCATTCGCTACTCAAGGGCCTGAGGTCGATACAGTGACTACCTTGATAGAGCTCGGCTGCTTACAAATAGGTTACTTAAGCAAGGGTATATTGCCCATAACTTGAGGTCATCACTACAGAAGTTTTACGGTCGACATCACGATCTTGTGGACCGCTATGAGATATCTGTTTCCCAGATGACAACAGATCTTTCTCTTTGCCACTAAAGTTTGATTTTCCTCTACCGGGTTTGACTTTACTACCGGAGTTGACATGTTCAACAAGCGGGTGTCTTATAAGAAGCAGGAGATGCTTACTCTACCGGTGCACCTGATCTCACCCATGCTTTTTATTGGGTCCGTGTTGTTCATTTTTGTATATGTGCGTGTGTTCATTTTCTTTTCTGTGTCGTGCTCATGTTATGTCTTCGTTTCTTCGTTTTTCCGACGTTGCCATTGTCCTTGGATTGTTCTTTTCAGACTGACGGTTCGGTTCTCACTTACTTAAGTTTTGTCTTCGTTAGTTATGTCTGTGGTACTGATCTGTCCTTGTCTATGTTTGAATACTGGATGATTACAAATGCTTTTCAAAATTTAACTTGGTACTTTTTGAGGGTTAGAGAAGTAATTTTAATTGGTTTTGTCTCGGGGTTAGCAAAAGACATTAACCAATCAGCTACCTAACAAATCTTTCAAAAACATATATGCCTAACTTACAGTGTGACAGGTGCTGTTAACAGAGCAGGACATGCTTACCCTTCCGGAGCACCTGATGTCACTCTCAGTTTCACTGGAGTTCACACTGTGAATGCCTTTGTTTTGAATGTTGTGATTTTTATTTCTGTGCTTTGTGTCTGTCTAACGTCATTGTTTTGTGTCTGGCGCCATTGTTATCTGTGTTCTCGTTTTGGCCATGTCTTTGGACTTCGATTTTTGTGGATTTCCCACCTTTGTTCCTTCGGTATTCTACTGCCGTTGTTTCTCCAAAGTTGTTATAAAATGGTTCATCATGGTTTGCTCGGTAAGCTCATTGCTATGTGCCTTTTTTTTTTAATTTTGTTTTTCTTTTTTGGTCTTTCAAATGTTTGATTTTATATGTGATAATTAGACATAGGTTGTCAAAGTAGCAGTCCCTTGAAGTAAGCTGATCTGTATTTTATGTATTTGTTGTTTTTAAGCTGTTTAACAAATATATGCTAGTATTTAATCATGCTGAGAAATTTAAACAACTTATCTTGATAGTATTTATGTTGAATCAATATGCATTATCGTTCAAAGATATAAAATATAGTAAACAAAAAGCGTGAAGTCATAATAAAATGGCAGTAACACCAAGGACTCACTCCAATAACATATGTTTTATGTCCTGTTGAAATTGTGCTTCCTATTTGCTGAATCATGTCAACAAATAAGCAGAGATGAAACAAAGTAAAAGAAATAAGTTTCATTACAACTGGTTTGGTGTAGATGTTTATTTCAGATTATTGCGTAAAGTATTTTTCGTGTCAAGTTCATTCAATTAATTTTATCAAAAGATAAACTTCTACGATTGCTTTTCTCTGGAATTGTTAAACAAACAAAACACAGACAGTGTTCACTAGCAGATATGTTATGATCTTGTTTGGCCATTTTGTCATCACGATCTTGACAGGCTTAACACAATTGTGTTAAGACAGTGCAAGATATTCAGTCGTATTTCAAGATAATTGCTTTCAAGGATAATCAAGACATGTTCAGTTTAGCATGATCAAACAGGATAGCTGCATTTAAGGGCGATCCAGATGTGTTCAGTTTGTCCGGATCAAACAAAATCAAATCGAGATCTTGTTTGATCTCAACAAACTTAAATCGTCTTGATCGTTTCTGAACACAATTAACAAGTTAATCTTATTTGATCTCAAACCATCTTAACACGTCATGATCGTCCTTGAAATCAGTCATCTTGAAAACCAAGTTAAAATCTTACACTGTCTTAACAAAATTGTGTGAAGCCTGTCAAGATCGTGCACGTGATAAGATGAAAATGGTCAAGCAAGATCAAAACATATCTGCTAGTGGTTGGTGTTTTCTCTTCTTAGACACAAAAAAGCATCATCTGCATTAAGCGATTGTGTTAATCTAGCGTCTCCTGTTATCTTACTGTTTTGAATATAATGTCAGCTTACTATTCTAAAGATATTTAATACAGCTTAATATGACTATTCTACTGACAGTTTTGATTAAAATGTGACAAATAAGATATTTTTCTTAATTCTGAAATGTTAATCTTACTCTTCAAAAAAGAAGTGTAAGATCTTTTTTATATCACTCTTCCACGTCAGCAACGTTTAAAAACGAAAGTGGCGTCATGGACATTATAATAAATTTATAGGATTTCAGATATATATTACTTTTTATGTTACAAAATTGGAAAAGAAGTTATCTTAGCCATAAAATTGTTAGGTTAGTGATCTCGATGGTTAAACATAAAGACTCTTATTGATTTTTAAAAGTGTTAGTTCGGACATCTTCGCTAGCAAAATGTATTGATCCGCTCCTCTCCTCTTCACCCTTGGCAGATCAAGCAAAATTTCTGAAATCTCAAAACCATGGTTGATTGGTTGCATTTGAACTTGGTTGCAGATAATCAGAATGATTAAAATCATATTTTTAATATATACCGTAACAATAAAACTTTAAATAGAGTGCGTATTGATTTCTTTATTTTGCAGAATTCCAAGGATTTGTAATGTTTTTTACTTGTGAGGGTTTACTTTCCTTAAATAAGATATTTTTTGAATTTTGACATTTTAAGATATCATACAGGAGCTTTAATTTTTACAATAAATCATACTGTAAATCTTACTTCAAAGTGAGATAATTTTTAACTCTTGTCTCTCAAAATGTGGCTTTATCTCCCAAAGGTGCAGAGGAGAAGAGCGGACCCTTGGCTAGCCAAGATGAAATTGGGGAAACACAAAAATTACCGACCTGAATTGTCAAAAGCAAAAGTTTTTGAGGCGAAAAGACCAAGCAGGTGGAAACCATCGAAAAAATTGTCGACCGCAATGGTTCTCACATGTTACAGGCATTTCAAACGAAATTGTTTGTTTAACCGTCCTTCTGGGACGCCAAATCTTCCCACCCATTTTGTGTCCAGTAGGAACTCACCAGCAAATTAATTGCTATTTAGAGGTCTTAGAGAGTAAAAAGGAAGTTCACACCAAATTTCAATGTTTTTCAAGCAGGGCCTGATATCTGTTGAAGATCTTTGGAGGCTGAATTCTTCGAAGCCTTGAATAATAACGCGGCCACGAAGATAACTACGCTAAATGAGAAATTCTGTATAATTTATGCTAGCTCTCGCCTACCAGATCAACTGTGAAACATAACTCCGTAAGCAGGAAAGTTACAAGAATATTGTCCATGTTACGGAGATTCATAATTTTGAAATTAAAATCGTTCCTCTCGTCGTAAATTATAGTACTAAGATGGCCAAAATTGAAGATTTCACACCATAAAAACATGTAGATCTGGTGGTTTCTTTAGTTTGATTAATTAGCGGGGCAGGACATGCTTACCCTTCCGGAGCACCTGATGTCACTCCCGGTTTTCATGGGAGTTCACATTATGAGTGCCTTAGTTGTTTATGTTATCTTTTTTATTTCCGTGCATTGTAGCTGTCTCACGTCCTTGTTTTGTCTTTCTTTTTATCTGTTACCGTTTTTGCCATGTCTTTTCACTTCGAATTTTGTAGTCATCGCTTTCCTTGTTCCTTCGGTATTCTACTGCCGTTGTTTCAATTTTTGGAGGATCCATTTAGAAAAAGATGAGAAAGAACATCATCAATGTACCGGTATCTGTAAGTGAGATTGAGGGATCTAGCAATACGTTCTATGATCTTTTACGAGTCGCTGAAGAAATTCAGACTCGTAGGAAGATAAAAACAAGTCTGCTAGTTTAGGAGCACGATTGGTGCTTACTGGTATACAAACTTGCTGTTGATAAATAACACAAACATATTATCAAAAGGCAAATGCATAATGCTTTTTATTTTCATAGTAGCATACTTGTCCTATTAATTAGGTTTTTGAAAAAAAAGAATATTGATCTATAACCTAATATAACAAACTTTACTGAATCCACAAAGGCTTTTTAAATGATACCTGTGATTCGCGATTTTAGTTTCTAATGAGGAAGCATGGTACATGTATACAGTGTGGAAAAAATCAAATGTTTTAAGAGAACGCATTTGAGAAAATGAATGGGATTTATGATTTTCAAATATTACCTTTAATTTTTGAAGTATCTACATGTGAGTTATGTCACTTCACTGAACATAAACAAGGTTTCACAATGAATGAATATGACAGATTAAATAGGAATTGATGAAATTTTACCAGAATGCTTACAAAAATGTATAAAATGAAATCGTGAGAATGAAATGGGGGAAGTTACTATAATACATATCAAAGGATAAAACTAGAGGAGTGAAAAATTGCAAAGCATGAGAAGCAAATACCTAAATAGAGGTATATAATATTTGCAAAGTAGTGGTTTTTCTTTGTGTTATGCAGCCCTATACATTACAAACAATTACGGAGCAGTTTTCAGATTTTTTTTGTATTGGTCCCCCTTTAAATTTAGATGCAACAATTAAACATATAGGAACATACTTTTTTTATCATAGCTTGATTTTCTTGAAATTCTAAAGCTCCACTATAGTCGTTTAAGATCACAATTAAAAAAAAACTTTGGACAGGGGTTCATCTTATAAATTGGGTAAAAAATATCGCTGAACTCAAAACATTACAATTTCCCTCCTTAAAAAACTTTTGGTTCGGATTTGTATTAGAATTTTCTTCTTAACTATTATTCAAATCAAGATATAACATATTACAGTTACTTTTTTCTAAAATATCATTTGGGGAGGGGGTTGGGGATGGGTGGTTTAGGGAAAGCAAGTGCTCCATTATACATTACAACTCATATCAATTCAACTTAAAAGATAGGCAGGATTTTTTTTAATTGATGTAATAAATATCATTTAAATCATAAGATGTCTGGAAAAATGTTCTCGTAGAAAGGTATTAAAGGGATATGGTTTGCTTAAGGTAAGAGTTCCTATTTATTAGAAGTAGTCTTAAAATGGAAACTGAATCAAGTACTAAACCACTATAGCATTTTATATATCGTTTTGAAATTGTGATTTATATTTGCTTAGGTAAGTGAGAACCGAACCGTCAATCCAAAACAAACAATCCAAGGACAATGGCAACATCAGAACCAAAAAAAAGGAAAAAAAACAGAGACACAACATGGGTACGGCACAGAAAAGAAAAATGAAGACACACACACACAAAGATGAACAACACGGACCCAATAAAAAATCATGGGTGAGATCAGGTGCACCAGTAGAGTTAGCATCTCCTGCTTCTTATAAGACACCCGCCATGTTCAACATGTCAAATCCGGTAGAGGAAACAACAATTCAGTTTTAGAGGGAAAGATATGTTGTCATCTGGGAAACAGATATCCCATAGCAGTCCACAAGATGGTGATGTCGACCGTTAAACTTCTGGAGGGATGACTTCAAGTTTTGGGTAAACTACCCTTGTTGAAGTAGCCTATTTGTGAGCAACCGGGCTCTATCAAGGAAGTCACTGTATAGAACACAGGCTCTTGAATAGCGCTGTTGGGATGTTGCTACATAGAAATGGGAAGTTTACTATTGGAAAGGTGAAGTCATCGCGTTTGTCGTACAGCATAGTTTGAAGTCGATCTCTGTTGTCAATTTCAAGGTGAAGGTCAAGGAACGAGGCTGATGTAGAAGTGTCTGTGGTATCCTTAAGGTAGATAGACAGTAATATTTAAATCCATGAGATTTTGTTGTAAGTCGGCATAATTGAAGAACCAATCCTACTAACCCGAAATCTGTAATAAAAATTATGGGTCACCATGCTTGCTTTTTCTAGAATTAAGATCAAAGTTTGCTGATTTTTATCTACTTTGTCACCTAAATTTAAATAGAATGCATGGAGAAAATATGGAAAGGCAATGTTTAGCTTAATAGAAATAAACCTTTTATCCATGAGAATGTGATGTATTTTTGTGGACAGATAGTTTATGATGTAATTTATTGGTTACAATTAAAAAATGTATATGTCACCATGCTTTTATCATGTTTATATTTTATAATTTACAAAGTTTCCGGATTAAACATTATTTACGGCAAAGTAAATGAAATATCACGTTTTACATCTGTCATTCAATTATGACGTCACAAAGGAATAGCCTTCAAATTACTGTTCCGGCCCGAAAATCAAGCTTACCCCGTATCCGACTCTTATTTTTCCAATGCGCAATTGAATTGCGCAGCCCAACAGTGTCTATCTACCTTAATTTCGAGCTCTTTTGCATAGATCAAATGAAGAAAATCACCAAAGCGAGGATTGTTTAGTGACAAAATATCATCTATATAACGGAAGCTAAAATTGAAGGATTGGGCCAGTTTTTATCTTTATTTTGAAGAGGCCCTTCGATGAATTCAGCTTCATAAGTGTAAAGAAACAGATCGGCTAGGAGAGTAAACGATGGGATCAAATGATAAAAGCGGTTTTAAAGATGATAAATTCGTCTTAATGTAAAACTGAAAACTTCAATAAAAATTGTGACAAACGACGATATTTCTTACTTCTGAAATGTTATTCTGCCTTTCTAAAGTTGAAGTATAAAGTTTTTGTTATACAATTGTTCTCGCACAACGAAACCGACATCACCGAGCACTATAATAGATTTAAAAAATAAATCGAATCTTGAGAATAAACATGATAATGTCCATTTTCGCTTCATATGGTTCGGAAGTTTACTAGCTGCAGTTTTACTGTGATTAACGGTCACAAGAAGAGATGTACGTAACCTTTATGCAGAATAATTTGTCTTCGAATTCAAATATTTTGTTTTCGTTTTCATCGGAAAAGGCACCTTGAATCTCAATCAGTCTGATAAAGAGTAATATTCCTCCTTTTACTTATATATAAAAGAAACACAGAAAACTAAACAAAATATGGCAGTATCTTGAATTGGCAAGATAGTTATAAATTGATCCAACATTCAACATCCAACATTCGGAACTGACCTGACAGACTGCAACATGCTGGAAACTGTCTTGCCGATTGATGCTATAACGAGATGCCATGATACTGATCTCGATCTGGACTAAAATTATGTGAATGTCAGAAATTGAGCATATCTGTATCCTTGTAATGTTGTTTGGCGAGGTTTTGATCATCAAAATTGGTAAGTATGAAAGTATTAGACTTAGGATATTCGTTTTGATGGACGTTGATATAGTATTTCGTTAAAATATTAGCAACGTTGTTTGAAGCTTTGTCAACACGTACAAATACATATTTTTTACCAAGATGCCTCTATTCTGACTTCATTTTGTTAAGAGATAACTTAGGATGTGCCTCATCATAATTATCTTTATAAATATTCTGTTGTTGACTTTGGTACATGTAATAGGATTGATACGGGATTGAAGCAGATACATTATATTTACAACATATGAGAAACAGTACAGGCCTATTTTAATAAACAGCAAATTAATAACATATGAGAATATATTCAGTATCATGTAAAACTGTATCTGTTCCTTTGGATGACATCTGCATATGATACAATTGTCTTTTTCTAAACAAATAGCAGCTAACTTTAAAAAGGTTCCACGTCCATACAATATTAGCCATTTTACAGTTAATGGGAAGGCAGTACTATCTGAAGGACAAGGGAAACCAAAACCTATTTTCGATTGAAATGAGTTGAAATGTGTCAAAAAAACTTTGACCTTGCAAATAGAAGTTACTTAATTTTAGTTTTACATGAGACTAATGACTAATTTGGATGAAAATGTTTTAAAAAATACAAAAAATTATTGAAATTGCGTTGATATTTTAATAAAGGTTAAATTTGTATTTAGAATATGAAAAATGGAAATAAATTTACTGTATTGAGCAGGTTCTTGATAATATAACTATACAATAATCCTTAAAATTGTTTCACAGATTTTAAGAATTTTAATATACAGGGTTAAAATGGTCGTATAATTGTTACATCTGAACTGAAATCCGCAAAAACATCTCTACAAATACACGATTCAACCAAGCAAAGGAACAACGTTTCTATTGCTATTCATCTCGAAGTCACTGTAAGGCCTTCAAAAAAGATCTATGATCATACCTCACAGTAAGTTCAAGACGGCTCCTAGCACCGGTACTTAGGCTTTTTGATAAGCAGAAGATAACTACGGGTAGAATGTATACGTCACGACAGGCTGTCAATCCCTCTGAGTCTAATAAGATTATCAAGTTAAGCATATGTCTATAGAGAGTGAGACTTGTATGTTGCATGTAGCCACAAAAAGAAATCAAAGTGCATCTACATCTTATCTAATTAAGTAGCGACAGTTAATTACAGCCGATACTCAATTCTCACGAGTCTTGTGATGGAATAATACTGTTATGAACGTGACTTTTCGAGGGTTCTCGTACAAAAGATTATTTTATATAGCAAACGAAAGGGTAAT
Source organism: Modiolus philippinarum (assembly GCA_002080025.1). Lineage (NCBI taxonomy): Eukaryota > Metazoa > Mollusca > Bivalvia > Mytilida > Modiolidae > Modiolus > Modiolus philippinarum. The sequence continues at coordinate 91,606 of MJUU01068621.1, read as the reverse complement.
TTAATGTGCCCTATCGATCTGCATAAAAGCTATCTGTAGGTGAAGTTCTGCAGATATGCTTTCGTCTTTTTTACAATCGTTTCTTACAGCATCTTTTGCTAACACAATGTTAAACAGATGCAAAATAGAGCGGCAAGAGTTTTGACTGCAGCTAGAAAATGAAAGAGATGGAAAGATAATGTTGTCCCATTTTCGAAAAATTTAAAAATTAAAGCAATTAGATACAGATCTTAGCGGAATGTTAAGCAAAGTTTGTATACAATAGTTCGAAATCAAGAAAGGGTTTAACTTTACTGCTAGCTCTTGCTAGTGTCGGTACACACTCCTGCTCTGTCGAGTTCCTTTCATCGGTTACGTTTGTCTTTGTGTTTTTATTGTAGATTTGCTTGTGCAGTTCTCTATTTAATTGTGGCATGTAATTGAAATTGTCCTGTTATTTGTTCTTCATTAATGTACACTTTTATTGTCAGAATACACCGCATAGACAGTGTATCCCCTATCCATGACCATGAGACTCAACCAGTCATTTTTGTATACACAATGTTGTGAAGTTGCAGTAAGCAATGAAGGGATATGGGATAAATGCACATGATACATAGTTTCTGCAAATACATGGTAAAGCAAAGCAATGGAAAAACGTTTTTTTTTTGTTATTCCTCATCTGAAACACTAAAGAGTATTATGCAAAGCCATATCATTTGCTGAGTTTAAGGGGGTAGACCTGGGGAAGCCTAAAATTTTCCACTCGTTTAATTTTCCTAATTTTTCTGTATTAAAACTTCACATGTTCATGTCGACTTTCAGCAATATTCAACAATGTTTACCGTTCCGTTTTATATGAAGTTGTCATCGAAGATACCATGTTTCCTAATTTTATTTGGTCCGTTCAGGACTTGATTGTGATGTATAAAATTGGCTCTAATTAAATTTTTGTTTGATTTTAAATTATTTCAAATGCAAAATTCTGTAGTTTAGACATTTTTGAAAGTAAGTATGAATAATGATAGTACATTTAAGTGGTTTGAACTGAAATACATGGGTGTTCTGAATAATGTAGGCTAAAATGTTTACTCTATTTTTATCACTATTAAACACTTCTTGTAAAAAATTCTGTCGTTTAATTTTTACCAAAAACTGAGAATAGAAAAAAAACTAGTATATGTAAGATATATTAAAATTTTTGAAAATTCTACCATCCAATTTTTTCTCAATTTAGAATTAAGTTGGTAAAAATCAACAAAATTGCTGAATTCGTGCTATAAATTACCTCCCTTGGAAGAAATCTGACTTTCACATAGTTTCATTATCTTTGGACAGCATGGCAAAAAGTGTAGAGTAAAATGCTCATTATAAATAACTGGATGTTGCGTATTTGTTTTCATGACAAAATTGATATTTTTTGTTGTGTGGAAAAAAAAATTTACAATTTGGAAATTTTGACAATACCTATTGTAATGATTCTATTTGTTTGTCTAAGTACGAAAAAAGTGAAAAACAGTTATCTCCTCCTACCCCAGGTCTACCCCCTTAAGTTAATACTTATTTGGTTTGCGAGTAAGTTTGCAAACTCACTTTTATTCATTGTCTGACGTCATGGCGTCAGACAGTATTAGAATCAGAAAATGCACATCCGGTAAGGCGTCCATGTTAGCGTTGCATTTGGGTAAAAGCGCCCATTTTTGCATTGCATGACGGTCAATTAGTGTAACGTGTTCATATGATTAATATAAGGCTACAACAATATCATTGCAAAATAAATAAATTATCCCTTACGATCGTGATTTTCATTTACTGATTTATCCGCGATAATATTTTAAATGACATTAGATACCATTCTTTAAGCACGCTGCTGGCATATAGATAAACAAACATTATTTGCAACATGAGCACTTTAGGCCGGAAAGATATTATACTGGTTTTTGCCGGTATAAAAGACAAAAAAACCAGTTTTTGTTAAGTATTTCTATCTTATATACCAGGAAAACCACAGTTGTTGAATTAGATTGTGAGTTATTTTTTGTTGGCGTTACGAATATTTGAATATTTAGCTAGGAAATTCTGGTGATTCATAAAATAAAATATACCTTTTATTGTCTAAGCAAAAGATTCTTGACGTCAGACTAGCTTTTTGGAAAGCTAATACTTTTTTAGCATTATTACCTTTGAAAACTTTTACAAAAAGTACTATTACATTAGGTCGGTGATGACAATAAATCAAAGTTCAAAGATGATGCAACTATCTATGAT
>MJUU01068621.1:77689-89168 GCA_002080025.1 Modiolus philippinarum | reverse complement strand
GACGACAAAATAAAACGATAGGGAGCTTTCTCTCGTCATACCCAACAATCCTGAAAAGTTTCAAGAAAAATGATCAAATCATTCTCTAGTTAGAGTACGACATGTGGACGAAAATTGCAATTTCAAGCTTTTTTTCAAATAATCAAAGTCCCATAACTCTGGAACGAAAAATCCGACGACAGATTAAAACGATAGGGAGCTTTCTTCCGTCATACCCAACAATCCTGCAAAGTTTCAAGAAAAATGTTCAGAGCGTTCTCTAGTTAGAGTACGACGTGTGGACGGACGGACACCGGTATACCATAATACGTCCCGTCAAAGACGGGTGTATAATAAGTGACATTCAATATTTTGCACTTCTGTCTGTTATTGATGTTTTCCGACTTACACCCACTTGAAAATATCATTTGGACATCTAGTCAAGAAAGTTGCCAGAGAAGTTTTTGACTTTCTTTAGTATTTCGAGTTCATTATTAGTTTTGTCCTATCATTTAGTAGGAATGATTTTAGTTCACATGAATCTTTTGTTGATGCGAGCATTTTCTCGGTAATATCATTGGAGCTTAATTAGAGAAAAGCAAAAGCTTAAGTATGAAAAAAGAAAGGAAATGGGGTAAATGTCAAGGAGCCGACATCCCACTCCAGGTATTACGACCCAAAACAAAGCATCTAGGGGTCACCGTAGTTTAGATATGTAAGGTATCTCCCTTATTTTCTTTTTTTTGTTTATTTCCCATTTGTAATTTGCATATTTTTGTTCTTTTTCTTTAAAACTTTTTTAACTAGAGAGACGTAAATAAATTATTTAAAATTGAGATCATAACAAAATTACCGAACAGAATGGTAAAAAACCAAAGACCATGAGGCAAAAAGACAATGCAAGTGGGAACCACCTGAAAATTGTCGACCGCAATGGTCCTGACTTGATATGGGCATTTCAAAAGAAATGGTGGATAAATTTGGTATTATGGAGCGCCAAACCTCCCCTTCTTTTGCGGTTGTATCCATATAGCCAGTATATACTCAACAGGAATTGTTATTGAAAGGTCGTAGACAGTAAAAAGAAATGATCATCCTAGTATTAAATAAAATAAGAATCTAGAATCAGAGAACGGACCGGAACTTCACATTTTCCCATTAGGGACAGTATCTTTTAAAGAACTTTTTTAATGATCGTATGAGACGAATTTTTTTTCAGCCTTTATTAATAAGGCTGTCATGGAGATAACCATGTCTAATGAGAAAGTCTTTATATTTTGTGTAACCTCTGGCGTAACGAATCCATAATGAAATATACATTCCAAAAGCAGGAAAAGCTGGAATATTACTGTCCATGTAAGGGACATTGATACTTTTGAAATTAAAATCGTTCCTTTAGTCTTCAATTATATAGTGAGGTGACTATTTTTGTTAAATTCGAGATGTAACTGCAAAACAGATATAGATCAAGTGGTTTCTGTCGTTTCCTAAATGATATACAAATGAGATCCATTTAGCAACATATGCGTTATTAATCGAAAGAAAATCATCAATATATATATATAAGTGAATTTGAAGGATCTAGCATCTTTGTAGATGCAATGTAGCGAGGCACAGACTGGCTTCATGGTCTTCGTATATACAGACCTAGGTCTACACGACTCCGCACTAAAGATCGAATGGATCTTACCAAAGACCTCAAGTTCTGGTTCTTAAAATCTTCGGTAATGACATCTCCAGAGGGACTGTAAATAAAGGGAGATTCGGATAATTAAGAAATAATCATTTCCACTACACTTTATACAACCCTGCCACACAATAAACTGAAAACAGTAATTGCAGATTTAATACATCAATGTTTCTGCACAAACAATGGAGAACACAGTTACACCTAGTTAGTTATAGAGAAAGACAAGACATATTTTGTTAAGAACCACACTGATTCAAACAAGAAGTACACTGAGGCTGACGTAATCAAAATGTTAGAATTTTTGATCGACAAAATTTTTGTCGAATTCAAAGGTCGTGTTTTCCAGCAGACAATAGGAATTCCTATGGGAACAAAATGTGCGCCGCTTTTAATTGACCTTTTCCTTTACTCGTACGAGGCAAAGTTTTTACAAGTGCTAATTCAAAGAAAACAAAAACATTTAGCCGAGTCCTTTAATTTCAGCTTCCGCTACATAGACGATGTACTTTGTCTTAATAATCCTAAATTTAATGAGCTTGAAATTAAAGAAACAACTGAAACACCTTACTTCAGCTTCGTACCTAGATCTTTTATTGTATATTGACGAAGATGGAGTTTGAAATCTAAACTATATGATAAGCGTGATGATTTTAATTTCCCAATTGTGAACTTACTCTTTCATAGCAGCAATTTACCTACTTACCGTCGAGCGTGTATTTAGCACAGTGATTTTTTTAACAGAGCAAAAAAAAAAGCTGCTTAGTCAGGGATTTGTTCAACATATGTTAATTACATCCCTCAAGAACTTCTATGGCCGTCACCATAACATCATTGAAAGATATGACGTGTCAGTATCCCAAATGAAAGTGGACATTTTCAGCTAGATTCACGTCTTCCCGGGTTTGACTACCGACTTTGACATTTTCCCGGATTGAATCACTCACAGTGTGACGGAAGCTGTTAACAGAGCAGGACATTCTTACCCTTCTGGAGCACCTGATGTCACTCTCAGTTTCACTGGACTTCACACTGTGAGTGCCTTTGTTTTGAATGTTGTAATTTCTGTTTCTGTGCTTTGTATCTGTCTAACGTCATTGTTTTTTGTGTCTAACGTCATTGTTCTCTGTGTTCTCGTTTTGGCCCTGTCTTTGGACTTCGATTTTTGTACATTTCACTCCATTGTTCCTTCGGTATTCTACTGCCGTTGTTCCAAAAAGTATATTAATTGATATTCCTAAGCTTTGAATTCAATTCATTCTAATACTGTGATAATTTGCAAAGATATTTATCATCGTTAAGAATTAGTCAAAATAACTGTCAACAGACTGCATTCCGAGCGTCCATAGAAAAATCATCCTACAAAGTAGAATAACACCCACACATAGTGTACGATCTTTAAAATATCGTTTTATGTCCATTGACGTGGTACATCCGACATGAAGTGTAATTATGCATTAAATATGCATTTAATATACTAATATAAGAAATAATATATTCATGAAAAACGCATATATATTCAATAAGGACAAACATGTCATAATTACGTCAAGCTGTTGTAATGTCTAAGCAGAATTAAATCCGACAAATCATTATTGATTACTCTCTTTTAATGAAAATTTACTACAATATATTACGTTTAAATGTTGTCTATTACGATTTTTGTCAAACTTATAGCAATGAAATCTAAAACAAAACTGCTTATTGATTGTTGTATACAATAATAATGTAAAAGAATGGAAACAAGCATAAAAGCGTTTTTAAGAAAGTCACATGGTGAAATAGGAGAGAAACAGGTTTAGTTTATACACTACAATATCACTCAAAAAGAAAACAATATAAACACAAACCATAAAATAAATCACAAATTACTTTAACAATAAAAATTAAGAAAATATCATCACGTGCTCCGGAGGAGTATACAGGATCCTTTACCGATTCATTATATTTAGTTGATACAAATTGCCATTCTGCATGATTTTTATCATTTAAACATAACATGTATATACCTTAAACTGTACTCTAAACTACAAATACATAACTGTTAAGTTTTAACTACCTTCAACTCCTTTAAACACGTGTACAGCATAACGAAATTTCCTGTTCTCATGCAACTTAGGTTTTTTTTTGTATTTTGAACCATTGGGCTGATGCCACTGCTGGTGGACCAGAGGTCCCCGAGGGTATTCACAAGCCCGACAGTCAGACTTGTCTTACATGAAAATTTTACCTTGCGTATTTATAAATTTACTGTTTTATCAAAATTGTAACCACTTAAAAATACTGAGGCTTAATTCCGTGTATTGCACTCGGTAGATGTCCTTGGTACCGGATTTGGCTTCCTATTTCGATATTTTTGGACATGAGTACTTCTTTTTTTGACTACTTTTGGATTATGGCTTTCCATATTTGATTTTAATGCTGCTGATGAGAGGTTACTCCTTGAAACACGTGTACAGCATAACGAAATTTACTGTTCTTATTGAACTTCGGTATTTTTTTCTATTTTGAACCATTGGGCCGATAGCACTGCTGGTGGACCAGAGGTCCCCGAAGGTATCCACAAGCCCGATAGTCAGACTTGTCTGACATGAAAATTTTACCTTGCGTATTTTATAAATTTACTGTTTTATCAAAATTCTAACCACTTAAAAATACTGAGGCTTCGTTCCGTGTATTGCACTCGGTAGATGTCCTTGGTACTGGATTTGGCTTTCTATTTCGATATTTTTGGACATAATTACTTCTTTTTTGACTACTTTTGGATTATGGCTTTCCATATTATTCATTTTCATGCTGCTGATAAGAGGTTACTCCTTGAACCACGTGTACAGCATAACGAAGTTTACTGTTCTTATGCAACTTCGGTATTTTTTGTATTCAAAAACAATATGGTCAAGAAATGCACTGTTTGCCTACAAGAGTTAGGAAATACACAACGAAGGAACATGCATGACTGGATTTCATCGCAGCAGTATCAATCTACTTTGAAATCATTGTTTAAGGCAGTGAGTTCCTTATATACGTTCTGTATATACAGATGAAATCAAGCAAAACAAATTATTATCTATGGTTTAGTTTTGAAGTTTGATTCAAGATTCATTGTACTTAGTACTTAGATGATAATTTCCTGTAATTGCTATTGAATTGCTACAGTAAATTACCGCTATTATAGAAGAGATTTGGCACGCCATAAAACCGGTTTAACCCATGGATATAATAAACCTTACCACCATTCTTATCTAGATTTAGAAGAAACAATTACAAATGTACGAAAGGAAGTAAATATACAGCTATGAAAATATAATAGACAAGTGTTTCGTCAAGTGTTTCTGAACGTTAGGTGATAAGTCTTTCACATATAAAATGTGTAGATGGTTTTCTTGTGATGGTATCTTTCAATTATACCAGTTGAAATATGAAAACCATTCCGTGGACATGTGTAGGCTTTTTCATAAAAAGGAGATAAAACCAGAAGCAAATATATATCACGTCTGGCTGTTAACCACTCTTCGTCAAAACTACATTAAGTGCATTAAAAGTCAACTTAAGTATATTAAGTCTTGTAAACGTTAATATTAACATTATCTTTTCTAATGCATTTTTTATGTTGATCTCCAGCAAAAGTGGGTTATACTTGTGTTTGTAATCACAAAAATGTAATCAAAGACTATTGACATTTCTACAGCCGATATACAATTCGCACGGTTCTTCTTTAATTCTGATAAAATACAGTAGCAATTTCCGGGTTGTAATCACAAATAGTCTCTAAATGTCAAAGGGCTGTGTACCTATATGTTTATGGTCAAAACTAGAAAAGTACAATAATCTTAAGTGCTAAGAACAGAGCTTTACAAAATAAAGGTTAAAACTAGATTACCGAACAAATGGGTCAAGGTCCACGAGGTTAAAAAACAAAGCAGTAAGAAACCACTACAAAAGTTGTCGACCGAAATCGTCCCGACTTTATACCGGGTATTTCAACAGAAATGATGGGTTAAAGCGGTTATATTGCACGCCAAGCCTCCTCTTCGATTGTGGTAATGCCCGGTAGCAACTCGACAGTAGTTGCTACCGACTTGTTGTGAGACTGTGAAATGTTCATTACAGCACTTGATGAGGTAATGAAGGAACTCTTAGGTTTCTGATGGATAAATGCCATTTTCTAAGACAAAACTAGTTTTAATCCATGGTACATTCTCTAACCCTCAAACAAGACCAAAGTGAAAGTTTGAAAAACATATATTTATCAATTAAATTCACAGTTACCTCGGTATTTTGTTATTTGTATACAGATATCACAATGGCAATTATCAAATTTCTAAACTTTTCAAAAATGTCGGTTGTCGTTCCAAGTTTGAACAGCTTGGTAATTTGGGGTTTATTACTTTACTTATTATTATTATTTACTTTTTAAATATTATTATTTATTATCATTATAACCTCATTGATTTATTGAAAAAATGAAAATAAAATAAACAATTTTGTAAAGAAAATTTGATATTTTGAATAATATATGCTTACAAGATTTAAATTAATGAAGGGAAGATAACATGAAACACCTACAATGGCCGAACACATGTTTATTCTTACACAAAACTCAACTAAAACACGAAAAGGTCTTACCATGTTTCTCCAGCAATTGAGATTCAAACAAAAAAAAATATGTCAGACTTTCAAAAATATCTAACATAATCATTTATTGATTCCGCAATAAATATTTCCTTTATTTTTCTTTAATCTACAGAACTGCCTTGACTATTTTTCATTTTCCGTAGGAGAAGAGCAACTAGATGCAAGATCATTTCTGCCTTTTCAACGGACTATTTCTTTTATGGTTTAAACTTATTTTATTTGCATTAACAAATACAAATATGATTAGACACGAGCAGGAGCTTGCTCACGAGGTCCTCTCCAATTTACAAGTCATAACAACCATTAGACATGCAAATCTACTTACAGTTACAATATAAATATACAGTAATCCATAATGCGAAATAACATAAAAAAAATAAGTAAATAAATAGATTTATGCTCTAATTTATTTCTCAACAGAGCATAAATTATTTATGTATTTAAACATCATTAGCTATACCATAAAGACACAACACCAAATATTTTGGGATCAGCTCGCCAGATGTGCAGCTAACTATTTTTTAGATAATACAAAAATTGAGTCCTCATTTTCATAATCTGCACTGGCTGCTGCAACAGTTGAACAAATATATCTACAACGATAAAAAGATACAAGTTACAATATGAAAATAAATTATAAATATTGGTTACAAAATTTCTACAACATACAAAAAATACGGAGGGGTGGGTGGGTGGGTTTAGCTGCACCGAAGGTCGAGCGTCGAATGAGTATAGGAAGGTTATATATTTCCCGCAAAAAGATAGGCTCGTGTAGCACGTAAAGAAACTTTAACCTAAAGTTAAATGTCAAGTTAAATGCCAAAGTTACCTAATCGTATTGTTTGTTTATGTAAACACAAACACGTGTTTACAAAAGGTAAACTCACGAACACGTGTTCTTTTGTAACTTAAATGAATACATTTATGCTCTAATTAATTCCTCAACCGAGCATAAATTATTTATGTATTAAAACATCATCAGCTATACCATAAAGACGCACACCAAATATTTTGGGATCAGCTCGCCAGATGTGCAGCTAACTATCGAATATAAAACAAAGAAGGGGCAAACAAACTAGTAAATTAAATACATACAATAAACAGAAAAATGTCTTATCTTACAGACCGAGTTGTTTGGAAACTGACATTCTATTCGAAATGCTCTCTTTAACATAGCCATCTTTTGCACAATCACTTTTCCATCGCCCATGTTTTTTGAAGAGTCTATCGTCGACTCCTGCGCTAGCTGCCGCTGTAGCGCCCCCTGAACGTAAACTATGCAGGCAAAACTTGGATTTATCTAAACCAATACTACTTAAAGCGGATAATAACATTTATCTAGCTGTTGTGTAAGATATAATACAACTTTTGCGTAATTTGTAAGTTTTGGTTTTACTACAGTAAGTAAGAGGTCTAAAAATGTATTCATTACTGCATTCCGAAATATTAGCTTAAACTAAATGTCTTGCTAACATAGCAACAGGGCAAGTAAGGCTATCAGTAGCTGAAATAATAACATCTTTACCTTCTCTGTAAATATCTGGCTAACATAGCAACAGGGCAAGTAAAGCTATCAGTGGCTGAAATAATAACATCTTTACCCTCTCTGTAAATATCCGTCTTGCTTTTTTCAATGAAAATATTTACATACTTTGAATAAAACTTAATGTTACAGCGTTTGAGATTTACTAAATATTTAACGAAAGGATATGGAGTAAATGAACATGAGACCATAACACATATGTTAACTCCAACTGCAATAATTTTAATGAGCTGTTTGGCCATTTCGGCAATTTATTCCTCTTCAGCAGCACTAGAACCCAACTAAAGGAAATCCATAATTTCAAAAAAAAATTGTTAAAATGCAAAAATCAGTAATATCAAATATAGCTGAGGACAAAACTACGATGGTGGGAGTTAATCCTTGGGTTTTAGAATTTACATAAATTTAGATAATAGTAATTGAACAAAGTGTACACATGAGATATTATCTCATGTACAAGTACACCATATCTAAGAAAAATAAAAATAATGAAAACCTTAAGAAACCGGCATAACATATCAAACACATTTTAGCAAGACTAATATCTTTTAGATTGGACGATGTAGTACCATATTTATGAACAATTTTCTGTAAAATTTGTGGTGTTATAGGTTCTTTTTTATGTATAGTATGACCAACAGTTCTATTTACACCTTCTTTAACACTTAATATAAATTCTGATGAACATGGATTGTATACTCCAGCCAGTTTATGTGCCCAGCTTATACTATAAAAAGCTTCGTTTATAGCACTAACGGAATATGATAAATCGGATAAGTGTATTAAGTACAGTGAAACATGAAATTCTGATGCTTGAAAAGAAGGAAGATGTACAGATACACACCATTTACACCATTTTTCTAGTTGAATCTGCTCTGGAATTCAGACACATCTGTGGTTACTTCTCTGCTAACTCCAACAAATCACCAGACAAACCAGAGGATTCTTTTAACAATTCATTCCATCTACCATATTGAAAAATGGCTGAAAACTGTGTTAACAAATGAAGAAAATTTATTTAAAAAAAAACATGCATTCAGCATTCTATATATATACAAACATATTTTTAAAATCAAACTGCCACTACAATATTACTGATCTAATAATACTAGGGCCTTTCTTGTTCAACATCTATGCCACTGAGTAGTCTACTCTTGAACCATGCCACTAAAATTAGGACCATGTTCCGTTTCATATAATCATGTCTTTATCATAAATTGTTAAATTTAAAAAACGATCTTAATTTGCCGCTTTATATAAATATATGGCCATGTTTCAGCCATGCCAGCATCTTAATTAACCGATACATATTTCGACCATGCCACTATACTCAATAGGGACATGTCCAACATAAGTCACAATGATACAAATACATGTATATCAATATTCCGACCATGCTCTTCTTCAGACAGTGCCGTGTCATAAATTATTCTATATCAGTAGTAAAAAATTGCACTATATATACATTTATACACCATGTTAATATTTATTAAAGTCGCCATACAGCTTTTAACCAATTCCCAAGATTCAAAATTCAAACTTAACTGCCAACACTGGCGTTATAAAAGGTTTCTTTCTAAAAATGGAAGTAAGGATTACTTCCCGGTATGAAAATACCAGCTATATTTTTAAATTCTAAAACATCAGTCACATATGATCTGCAACGTAGAGCTTCATCAAAAATGTATGGCCAATAAGGAGCAACGGATGGAACGAGCCAGTTATTATTAAATTGCCAGTTTTGCGAAAAAGCGTCTATTGCTTCAGATCCTGGATTCCAATATAAAGAGTTATACATTTTTATCTATTTAATTTTTTGTTATTAAAATTAGCAAAGCGATCCACAGTAAAGGAATCCCAAAGGTCATTCATAAAGTCGAAAAATTCTCGAGATACTTCCTAATCTTGATGATCAATTAATTTACTGATATAATCAGCTTTTTCATTTTCAGATCGTGGAATCCACTTAATGTCTATAGAAATTGAATTAGATACACATGTCGAATATATACCTCTAGCAAGCTTTTGAAGTTCTAGTTTCATGCTACCTGCTTTAACAATTTTGACACAGTTTTGGTTTTCTGTAAACCATTTAATTGTTTTACCTTGAAATTGATCTTTAAAAGCTCAATAGCTTTCATCTCTCGCCAGGTTGAACTTTGTACTTTTTCAAAAACATTCCACATTTTATGACAAAAATTTGATTCTAATTCTACCGTACAAGCCCCAGCAGCGATCTGAATATACTAATACAGACTAACAACTATAACCGACTAAATTCTTATGATTAAATTTTACTATGTTTTCTTGCCAAACAATAATTCAGCCTTGACCTGATCTGACTCGGTCAACTCTAATACACTGTCTCAAGCTGACCTCGTTTCAATATAACGAGTCATGAGTCTTGAAATGTTGCCTATAACAGGTGACATGGATATGATTTTACCTGTAACCTCAGCAAGTTTGCGAGCAGTAATGAAAGGGAAAACAGACAAAATAACACTAACAGAATCTATCAGATCATTTATCCTTCTATCTAGGATTTGTAGTGAAAAATCAACCGAATTCCATAAAATACCAAGCCATTCAATGGATTGAATAGGCGTAAACACTGATTTTTCATTATTGATGAGAAACCCAGCTTCGGTAAGAGATTTTTTAATAAAGTTCAAGTCCTTAAACAAGAATCATAATCTGCATTCATACCGAAACCATCATCTAAATACAGTACGATATTAAGGGCTTTAGATCTCCAGTATTTAACCAATGCTCTCAAGCATTTCGTGAATAAAAAGGGGGCGGAGAGCAAACCAAAAGGTAATACAGTGAATTATTAACTGATGACTTCAAATACAGTGTAATTTGCCCATTTAATATAACCGGATTTTTTGGCACATAGAATTTATACAGGGCAAATGCCCTGTATAGAAATTTATACAGGGCAGATGGCCTGTATTAAAATTAATACAGGGCAAATGCCCTGTATAAATGAATCGGCCATATTGGTTTAGTTACACTCTGTTTTCTGTGTCTTTCTCGAATATGTTAAGTTTTTTCCTTTTGTCTATTGATTTATTACTGAGAGTGAGAATAAAAAATGAACACAGCACAACCCAGAAGATTTCCTTTGATAACGTTCCAAATATTACACTGTGCTATACAGTTATGTAGTACTTGTCAGCAGAAAAATAGTACTCGTCAGCCGCATCCCGTTTCAGCTTGTACGACTGACACCACACCAGATCAAGGGGATTTGTAAACGACATGATAGTTCAATATTTTTTTCTACTACAAGTTGAAAATCCAATAGAAATATTTTATATATTGCCTTGACTTTGTAATATCGAAATTTGCATCCTGTAATTAAGATTGATTAAGATATTGCCTGGAATTTTAAGTCATCAGTTAATAAAGGTGTCATAAAATGGGTATTTTCATATTAATCCTGTATAATGTCCTCGTACAGTCGTATTGGGTTTCGATCACCTGTATTGGCCCTCGGCTTCGCCTCGGGCCAATACAGGTACTTGGACATTATACAGGATTAATATGAAAATACCCATTTAATAACACTATAGCATTAAAATTTTCCTTTCCATGAGAAACCTAGAAATGTCTGTTGCTTTGTGCAAATA
>MJUU01068621.1:53406-77646 GCA_002080025.1 Modiolus philippinarum | reverse complement strand
GATGGCTACTCTCCAGTCTTCGTACTTAAACTTGTCCTTACGAACAAACTTATTTTATCTATTCAAATCTAAAATTAAGCGTTTTTTGCCAGATTTCTGCATTGCTACACTTAATGGGCTTACAACATATGGAGTAAAAGGTACTTCAACTGCACAACCATTGTCTAATAATTCAGCAATAGCCGTGTCTACAAATTCATGGCTTTGGAAAGCAGATTTATTGATTTTAAAACGCATATTAGGCGGATTACTACTAAAATGTATTACATAGCCTTCAGATATAGTACTTAAAATAAATTCATTAGCTCCAATATCTTTCCAATATTGTACATGTTTCTATAAATTACCTTTCACACCTTTAAAACTACTAAGTTTTGCTTTCAAAATAAGTAATTTGTTCAAGAAAAAATAACATTGTTATCATTGCAAATTGAATTATAATCATTTAAATATTTATCATTTAAAGTATCTGCAGATCAAAACGTCTCATTTTGACTATGTTGTTGTGGAATTCTGGCTGGCTCTGTTGAGTAACGGGCAGTTTTTTCTCCAATGTCCCATGCTTTTGCAGTAGAAGCACACATCCCAGGGGCACGGCTCACGCCGTGCGAAGCAAAAACGAAAGGGCTGCTGAGCAGCAGAACTACGTGCATAAGTAGAATTTGGATTAGGAAGAGTTTCCGACCTAGGGGTGCTGTATATCTACTGTACGGTGTAGGGCGACTCCTTCCTTTATCTTTAATATGTTTAATAGCCCTGTTTTCGTCTTGACGGATCCTTTTCTCATCATCGGAATTGTCGGCAATTTCATTTTGCTCATATTCCCGAACTGTTGCCCAGCCCCCAGCTGACGTATCTGCTATGAGAATGAGTTTGTTTCGTGCTTTGAACTTGTCACTGATATCAGTTATCAAAGAAACTGCAGTAATGGAGGTGCAATGCTTTTGTAATTTAGCCAAATCTGCTGCAATTTCCTCATTAAATCTAAACTGAATTTTGTTGCCATCGCTTTTAAATTCCAAGTTGACTTGCTTCTTTACTCTTAAAGACAGATTTTCTTGCTCCGAAATAATGTCGGACTTTAAGGTATGTAATTTGTTGTCTAAATAGGTTTTAAACAGACCAAAAGTGTCTACTAAATCTTGCCTGGGCTGGTTAGACTCACTAGTATTCTGGCTAAGCGCGGGGGCTGGTTGCTCACCTTGTCTAGAAGTACTTTAAAAAATTCGTCTCCGTGCTCAGAAGATAGTGAGCAACTCTCTCCTGATGATAACCACATTGACAAGACGGACTTTGAACAATATTAACATTATACAAGTCGATAATTAGAAAAGACGACGAACATCGAAGCTGTGTTAGAATAATGCTCTCTGTTTTAGGACCACTATAAAAATGCTTCGGAACTGTTGAATGTTTATCGCGTAAGGCCATCTTAAAACTGAAAGGGCTATCAATATTTCCTTCGTTTAAATTCACATTGTTCCATGATCTAGTTGCAATAAGGAAACAGAAGTCTGTAGTGAGGGAAAGTCTGCAGAAGGGGATTATAAGGTCGTCGCCATTACGTAAAGGATAAACAGTACTTGATTGCATAGAACGGGGTATTAATTCATTAAGATAATCGGGTGTTATCTTATAATATATAGAATGAAACATTTGTAATCTTTTTTTTATTCAAAGTTGGTGTTTTTTATTGAAATTAAGACTGAATTAGTACTATATTACTGAATTTCTGGTGATATAACTGTCTCTATAGACTGGAATCTCCATTTTTATAGTTTTATTATTATTAACAATAAATTCTCTAAATTTAAATATAACTCCAAATATCAAATAAATATACATTAATGATACAGTCAAATCCGTTGTATCCATCATTCTGCTAAAGTTAAGCCATCCTTTATCAGATGTAAAATCGATATGAAAATGAATAGGTGTGTCAGTCGTCAAGTTGTTTTCGAACATCAGTGATTTTATCCATTTAAATGTATTTAAAATGCAAAATATGTTTTAAATACACTTGAGACGATGTCTCTGCAAAAACTTGGTAAAAGCAGTGCAACAACGTGTTTAATGTTGTTCGTGATCTGGAAGTCGCCATAGGGCCTTCAACATACCTCATAGTAAGTTTAAGGCAGCCCCTAGCACCGGTTTAAGCGGAATTTCTTGCTAATTGTCTAACAATGTCACATTCATCTTATTTAGTCTATGAATGCCAGATTGTCAACAAATATGAAATTAACTGTCATCCGTTGCCCTTACCTGCTGGGATATAAAACATAGAGATAAACACAGGGCGCTTATCAAGTCGATTGTAAAAAAACTTGGCAAATAGTGGTAGAATATCATTTGAAAATTACCAAAAATAATAATAAAATACAAAAAAGTGAAATTATAATAGTTAATTATATAAATTGCAATGAAAGATTGAAAATTCTAAGCGAAATGAAAGTGATGATTTACTGCAAAATTATTTTCCATAACTTCACTCTAGGAAGTTACGTCACAATAGACGTTGTCATCGTTGTTGTTAAGTAAACGTCGCAGCGGATGAACATAGAAAACGTAGTTCATGAAATGAATCTTAAAATGAATCTTCTAATCCGAGATTCTGATTATCGAAAATATTCAACTCATGATCGAAAAACTCTGTAATCCACAAATGCACTGCGCGCATTCGTGAATTACTTCGTTATTCGATCATTCGTTGAATATTTTGCGATAATCAGATTCTCGGATTAGTTATAGTATAAGTATCCATATGATTTATTATCTCAACAAGTACATCATAATTGAAATATATAGACAACAAAACTATAATGTGTTTTATGGAGTGTTGAAAGTGCATTTTATGTTTATTTTTTGCTGAATCATGCGATCAAATATTAAAAGCTGAAGCAAAGAAAGGCTACTCGATCAGCGCCAAAATTCTTAATAGATGAAAAATCCCGATTATTTCGAAAAAGTATTAAGTTTAATTACAATTGATTTTATAACATGATAAATTTCTTAAAAACCTTTTCACTGAAAAGTAAAACAAACAAAACACAGACAGTTCAGTTCCGGTGTCATATGGTATTTTGACTCGCGCGGTAAATTGACCCGCGGGTCGATTTTTAGCCGCGGTAAATTGACCCGCGCCATGGGAAATTGATCCCCCCCTGTATGGTATTTTGACCCGAGGGTCATTTTTTAGTTGTGGTATATTGACTCCCTGGCAAATTGACATCTCCCTACAATTTATTGAAAATTTTGAAAGAATTATATAAAATAAAGGCAGATTTATTAATTTTATATCAAGAAATGAAACAAACTGGGGGTAGGTCAATTTCCCATGGGGGTAGATCAACATACCATGGTTTGCTGAAATATGATATGCAACCTACAGAAAAGTCTTAATGTAAACAGAAATGTACCAGAGTGATAATTCATACAAAATAAAGTCATATTTTTATAATTTATACCGATAACTGATGCCAAGTTGAGGGGAGGTCAATTTCCAATGGGGGTAGGTCAAAATACCATGGCTTGCTGAAATAAGATATGCAACCTACAGAACAGTCTTAATGTAAAGAGAAGTGTACCAGAATGATAATTCAAACAATATAAAGGCTTATTTTAATAAATTATACCGAGAACTGATGCATAGTTTGGGGGGGAGAGGTCAATTTCCCATGGGGTAGGTCAAAGTACCATGGCTTGTTAAAACATGGTTTACAAACTGTAGAACAGGTTAAATGTATACAGAAGTGCACCAGAGTGATAATTTATACAAAATAAAGGCATATTTTTATATTATATACTGAGAACTGACACTTACAATTAGTGGGGGTACGTCAATTTCCCATGGGGGTAGGTCAAAATACCATGGCCGGTTGAAATACGATTTGCAAACTCCAGATCAGTTTAAATGTAAACAGAAGTGTTCCAGTGTGATAATTTATACAAAATAAAGACATCTTTTTATATTTTACACAGAGAATTGACCCTGAGTAGGGGTAAGTCAAAATACCATGGCTTTCTTAGGATTGTCGGGAGTGTAACACCATGAGTTTAAATCTCTTTTATTTTATGCATTGATATATTTAGTATTATTCCTTATTATATCCAAAACCAAAAAAAAGACCCTGGTAGTCTGTGTCTTCTAGTACCAAATATGTGACTGTACACATGGAGATTTTCTTTTCAATGCTATTTTAGGTATGTCAGGAGTGTAACATGCTTTTTAGCCTAGCCAGTATGTCTACTTCTGTCATTTTCTTCATCATTTGGGGAATGTTTTGAATCAAAATGGTGTAAAATTAATCTTCACAATATTTAATATAATTTGTTCATAATCTGTGTTAAAAGTATGACAATAAAAGTATGTTCTGTCAGCAACGAGTAATGTCAGGAGTGCAACACCTGGTCAGGAATTTGACAAAATTTTTAATTAATATTTCTTAACGTGTAGTTATTTACATCAACTTTATAGCATTCTTTGTGTGAAAATTTGTATTTATCACATTCAATGGAAAATATATATGAAGACTTTGTGGAAAATAGTCCTTTTTCATCTAAGCAGAAGGAAAAAATAAGAAAAATTAATAAAATTAACCATTACATACAAATTAATTCATTTAGAAGGTAGAAAAATGTTTTGCTTTCATTTTCCAATAATCCTGCTAATTGTTGTAAATACGAATGCTGAAAAAGAATTAAATTAATGAATTTACATGAGTCAGGAGTGTAACACAATTTTGGTTTATGGCAGTCAACATGAGTTACTGTGCCTATGTAAATGGACAATTTTGAGTTATTTTGACATAATAATGCATTTAACCATGGAAAATAAAATTTAAAAAAATTTTGACAGGTGTTATACTGTGGATGACATACATGTCAGGAGTGTAACATTTTTTTATCTTTACATTTACATGATTTTCAAAGGCCAAAAATACTTGTCCTTTTTGCCTGAAATTTGTTATAGCTCTCCTTCAGTGACATATATATATATATAGAAATTTATCATCTGTATGCTTCATGCTAACAGTTAACTGGACAAATAAAAACAAAACGGGTTACTACTACTGCTCGGGTCAGTTCTCGGTATTAAATATGAAAATATGCCTTTATTTTGTATGAATTATCACTCTGGTTCACTTCTGTATACATTTAGACTGTTTTGCAAGTTGTAAATCATATTTCATCAAGCCATGGTATTTTGACCTACACCCCTTGGGAAATTGACCTACCCCCTACTCAGGGTCAGTTCTCGATATTAAATGTAAAATATGCATTTATTTTGTATGAATTATCACTCTGGTTCACTTCTGTATACATTTAGACTGTTTTGCAAGTTGTAAATTGTCATATTTCATCAGTCATGGTATTTTGACCTACCCCCGATAAGAAATTTACCTACCTCCTACTCACTGTCAGTTCTTGGTATTAAATATAAAACTATGCCTTTATTTTGTATGATTTATCACTCTGGTTCACTTCTGTATACATTTAGAATGTTTTGCAAGTTGTAAATCATATTTCATCAAGCCATGGAATTTTGACCTACCCCCAATAGGAAACTGAACTACCCCCTACTCAGGGCCAGTTCTAGGTAAATAATATAAAAATATGTCTTTATTTTGTATGATTTATCACTCTGGTTCATTTCTGTATACTTTTAGACTGTTTGCAGGATGTAAATAATATTTCGTCAAGCCATGGTATTTTGACCTACCCCCATGGGAAATTGACCTACCCTCTACACATGGTCAGTTTTATGTATTAAATATAAAATTATGCCTTTATTTTGTATGAATTATCACTCTGGTTCACTTCTGTAAACATTTAGACTGTTTTGCAAGTTGTAAATCATATTTCATCAAGCCATTGTATTTTGACCTACCCCCATAGGAAATTGACCTAACCCCTACTCAGGGTCAGTTCTCGGTATAAAATATAAAAAATATCCCTGTATTTGGTATGATGTATCACTCTGGTTCACTTCTGTATATTTTTAGACTGTTTTGCAAGTTGTAAATCATATTTCATCAAGCCATGGTATTTTGACCTACCCCCATGGGAAATTGACCTACCCCTACACAGGGTCAGTTCTTTATGTATAAAATATAAAAATATGCCTTTATTTCGTATGAATTATCACTCAGGTTCACTTCTGTATACATTTAGACTATTTTGCAAGTTGTTCATCATATTTCACTACACAGGATCAGTTCTATGTATTAAATAAAAAATATGCCTTTATTTTGTATGAATTATGACTCTGGTACACTTCTGTATACTTTTAGACTGTTCTGCAGGTCTCTGACATTTGTTTAAGAAGCTATGGTATTTGGACCTACCCCCATGGGAAATTTACCTAGCCTTTGAAACAAGATAGATGTTATAATTTATTCTTAGAAATCAGGGTAGGTTATTTTTCCATGGGGGGGTCAAAATACTGTGGCTGTAAAGTGACCCGAGGGTCAAAATCCCATGCGGAAAAGTGACACGCGGGTCATTTTTTCTATGGTATTTGACCCGCGGGTCAATTTACCGCGCGGGTCAAAATATCATGTTACAACAGTATCAATGTTTGCCATAAACATAAGGCATCAGTTGCATTTAGCGATTGTGTTATCCCAACGTCTCTTGTCCTCTTTCTTTTTCTTATATAATTAATATTCCTTAATGTGACTTGACATTGACATTTACTGACTAGTTTAATCCGAAATGTGACAAAAGATCCGCGAGTTATATTTTATGTTCTAAATGTCTTTGAAATGCAATACAAGAACCGTTTTGGTCGACAATTTTCCAGTGGGTTTCAACCTGCTTTGTTTTTTTTTCTCGTAGACGATGTGCTCTTGACAATTCTGTTGGGTAATTTTGATATTATCCCATTTTCCAAAACATGACATTAAATCTTTTTCACTTCAATCTGTCTTTTAATTGGAGTTTTGCGACTTCGTATTTGTAGATAGCACTTGGACATTCAGCCAAGAAAAGTCTGAGGAGGGTATGACTTTCTCTATTATTTTAAGTTCATTATTTGCTATGTCCTGGTTTTAGTAGGAATACATTATTTCGTTTACATTCATCTTTTGTTGATGTGTTCTTGGTCTTATGATGGGAACTTAATTAGAGAGGAACAAGAGCTTTTGCAGATTAAATATGTAGGGCATCTCTCTCGTGAAAAGCTCTATCTTCAGCTGATTTAACATTTTCGTTAATTTCCAATTTGCATCTTTTCGTTATTTTCTAAACAATGTTTTGATTTGATCCGAATTGAGGATCAACCATCACCAGAGAGTAAATTAGCTGTAACTTTATCATTTCGATATTTCAAGCTTTTTCACTACTGTGAAAATTTGCGAAGACATTTATCACAGTTATGACTTAGTCAAATAACTGTCAACAGACTACATTCAAATCGTCCAAAGAATGGTTATTCTACGAAGTAGAATTACACCCACACTGAAATGTACGGTCTTTAAAATGCCGTTTAATGTCCATCGACATGATACATCCGACATGAAGTGTAATTATGCATTAAATATGCATTCAATATACTAATCTTAGGAACTAATATATTCATGAAAAACGGATATATATTCAATAAGGACAAACATGTCATCATTAAGTCAATCTGTAGTAGCAAATCCGACAAATCATTATTGATTATTTAATCGTGAATGAAAATTTACTACATTATACTACGTATATTGTATATAATATTTTTGTCAAACTTATGAAGTTCAAACATAATACAAAAAACGGCTTATTGATTGTTGTATACGTTAACGTAAAAGAATAGAAAAAGCAAGAAGGACGTTATTGAGAAAGTCACATGGTGAAACAGGAATGAAGCTGATAGAGTATATATGCAACATCAAGAGAAAAGAAAGAAAAGAATAAAAACACGACCAAAAAATAAATCACAAAATCAGAAAATCTCATCACGTGCTCCGAAGGAGTTTACAAGGTCAATTTCTGACCATTTCCTTTGAAATGCCTGTACAAAGTCATGACCATTGCAGTCGACAATGTCACCGTAGGTTTCCACCTGATTTGTCTTTTTGTCTCAATGACTTCTCTTTTTGACATTTCTGTTCTGAAAATTTGTTATTACCCCCAGTCACTATATTTAGTTGATGCCAAATGTCACTTTGCATGATTTCAATAATTCATATATAACATAACCCTTACATTGTACTCTTAACTTGAAACTTGTACTACTTTCAAACACATTATGGTCAAGAAATGCACTGTATGCCATCAAGAGTTAGAAAATGCAAAACGAAGGAACATGCGTGACTGAATTTCATCGCAGCAGTATAAATATACTTCGAAATTATTGTTTAAGGCAGTGGGTTCCTTAAATGTGTTCTGTATATACAGACCAAATTAAGCTAAACAAATTATTTATATGGTGTTTACATATCTCAACTTGTTCGATTTGCTCGAGTATGTAATAAAGTTTGCGATTTTAATGAACGGAATCTTTTCATAACTGAAAAACTATTACATCAAGGTTTTCGTTATCATAAACTAGTTAAAACCTTTACTAAATTTTATCATCGATATAAAGACTTAGTTCGTAAATACAATGCAACCTGTAAACATCTTATCAAGGCTGGCATTTCACACCCCTTATTTTATGGTAATCTTTTACATAAAAGTAAAAAATACTTACACTCGCCTAACAAACTTATAAAACCTTTAAATCGTCTAATTCATAAGGGTTATAATTACGGTATTGTCGTCAAGTCATTACGTATGGCCTTCTTTGGTATTAACATTGATTTTTTGATAGGGTCTTTGCATTTTAACTAAACACATTCTAAATTTCTAAAATCAGTATTGCATGGACACGGGTTATGTATTCCGGTATATACATGAAATCATTATGCTAAACTCCTCACAGGAAGGGATCTTGATGGAAGCTGTATACTGAGGGTACATAACTTAATTTGTCAGTTGGTAATGGGTCTGGAGCTGGCATGTCAGTGATTTCATGTTTATGTCCGTATATTTAGTTCTTTCAGTTTCATTTTTCACAGTTGACTCAGTCCTGTTGCCAACTGAATTTTACTGTTGTTACGATCGTTTTTTTATTTATCACATTGGCTAAAGGGGGAAGGTTTGGGCCCAATAAAACTAGTTTAACCCCGCCGCAGCAGGTTTGCGCCTGTCCTAAGTCAGGAAATTTATTAAGCCTTTGTGTGTCTTGTCTGTTTTCTAGTTAGTTCACTTTATGTCTATCGGAGTCTAGGAAGATGCTTATTTCGCTGAACTTGATTACTCTTTTATTTAGGGGCCAACTCCGACCTACCGTTGGGTGTGGGGTTTCCTCACCGTTCATTGAAGATCTTATGGTGGCTTTGAGTTGTTATTGCTCCCCCTAGGGTCGTTGTCTCTTTGACACATTCCCCGTTTCCCTTCTTTTTCTTATTAATTCATGGTTTGATTTTGAACTTTGAATCAAGATTCATTTTTACTTAGTACTTAGATGATAATTTCCTTTAACTATCTACGACCTTTCATAGCGATTGCTGTTGAATTGCTACCGGATATTACCGCTATGAAAGAGGTTATTTGGGGCGGCACAAAACCTGTTTAACCCATGGATATAATATACCTTACATTCTCCCTAGATCTAGAAGAAAAAAATACAAATGTACGAAAGGAAGTAAATACATGTATATACGTCTTAAAAAATTAATAGACATGTGTTTCGTCGGGTGTTTCTGAACGTAAGGTGATACGATTTTCACATATAATATATGTAGATGGTTTCCTTGTGGTGGTATCTTTCAATTATACCAGTTGAAATATGAAAAACATTCCGTGGACATGTCTAGCCTTTATCATGAAGAGGAGATAAAACCGGAAGCAAGTATATGTCACGTCTAGCTGTCAACCACTGTTTGTCAAAATTACATTAAGTTCATTAAGAGTCAATTTATGTATAAAAAGTAAGTACTAATCTAATGCATTTTTTGTGCTGATCTTCATCAACAGTGGGTTAAACTTGTGTTTGTAATCACAAAAAGTAATCAAAGAGTATTGACATTTCTACAGACAATATTCAATTCGCACGGTTCTTCTTTAATTCTGATAAAATACAGTAGCAATTTCCGGGTTGTCACCAAAGTAGTCTCTAAATGTCAAAGGGCTGTGTACCTATACGTATATGGTTAAAACTAGAAAAGTACAATAATCTTAAGTGCTTTAATCAGCTAAGAACAGGGCTTTGCACAATAAGGGTTACAACTAGCTTACCGAATGGGTCAAGGTCCACGAGGTTAAAATACAAAGCAGTAGGAAACCAGTAGAAAAGTTGTCAACCGCAATCGTCTCTACTATATACCGGGCACTTCAACAGAAATGATGGGTTAAAGCGGTTTTATTGCACGCCAAGCCTCCTCTTCAATTGTGGTAATGTCCGGTAGCAACTCGACAGCAATTGCTGCCGACTGGTTGTAAGACAGTGAATTGTTCTCGAATTTGACAAAAGTGGACATGTCAGTACTAAAATTAACGTCAAAATGGACGATTTTTATTTCAAAATTATTAATTTCCCTTACGTGGACAGTAACGTTCCAGCTTCTCCTGCTTACGGAATGTATGTTTAAAAGTTGATTCGTTTCCTGATGGTTTGCATATCCAGACTTTCTTATTAGAAAAGTTCTTATTAGAAAAGTTGATGAGGTAATGAAGGATCTGTTGGGTGGCTGATAGGAAAATGTCATTTTCTAAGACAAAACTAGTTTTAATCCATGGTACATTATTCTACTGCCGTTGTCTCTAACCCTCTAAATAAGACCAAGGTTAAAGTTTGAAAAACACATATATTTATCAATTTGTATACAGATATTACAACGGCAATTACTTTTCAACAATGTCGGTTGTCGTTATAAGATTGAACAACTGGGTAATTTGGGCTTTATTACTTTACTTATTATAATTATTATCTATTATTATTATTATTTCATTGATTTATTGAAAAAAAAATGAAAATAAAATGAACAATTTTTGAAATGAAAATTTTAACTTTTAATTAATATATGCTTGCAAGTTTAACACATGTTTATTCTTACACAAAACTCAACTAAAACACGAAAAGGTCTTTCTAGGCTTTTCCAGAAATTGAGGTTCAAATAAAAAATTTATGTCAGGCATGCAAAAATATTTAACATAATCATTTATTGATTCCGTAATAAATATTTCCTTTATTTTTCTTTAATCTACATAACTGCCTTGACTATTTTTCATTTTCCGTAGGAGATCTGCCATTTCAACGGACTATCTTTTTTATGGTTTAAACTTATTTTATTTACATTAATAAATACAAATAGGTACAGACACGAACAGGAGCTTGCTCACGATGTCCTCTCCAAATTACAAGTCATAACAATAATTAGACATACATATGTATTATGGTCTCATGTTCATTTACTCCATATCCTTTCCTAAAATACAATTCTACTTACAGTTACAATGTAAATATACAGTTATCAATAATGCGAAATAACATAAAAAATAAGTTTATAAATAGATAAGTCACATTTGATAAAAAGTGTGTTTGAGTGAGTGTTTCCATGAGTAATCAGCTTTTAAACAAAGTAAAGCTTTGATCAAAAACTTTGAAGGATTTTGATGGAATAGAAACCCATCCTATTTTACTTCAAACTTTGATGGACTTTGATGGAAATTAACCAATCATAAAGTAGTTTTGAGATGATGCACCTTTTGTTTACAAAACAGAAGCACATGGCTAAAACCTGAAAAAATAAAATGACAATACCAAGCAAATAATGTTACAGAAAACTTGATAGACAAATGACATGATTAATTCTCCAATTATTTTTTTGGACTCTGCTTGGTCTTTATATTAAAAATTTTCAACAAAACTGGTCAAGATATACTTAGCTTTTTTCTTACTGACCTAGTGATCAAACCTTTTCTCAATCTACAATTTTGTTTTTCCACCTGATAAGTCTTATGCAGCATATTTATGCGCAAAATCCTAAGTAAAAATTCAATATATTTTTTTCTTTTCTTGTGCCATTTGTTTCCTTGTATACAAAATTTCCCGACTTTTCTTTGACCATCAACCAAAAACACTTTGATAATGTCAACAGACAACTTTGACCAAGAAAACTTGGCCCAAGATTTCTTTGACCAAGTTTTTTTATGGAAACTTTGATTGTGTCAACAGGGCTTAAGTTCACTAATCCATGGAAACGTTTAGAGACTTTAAAGAAAATAAAAACATGACGCAGTACAATATCATAGTCTTCGGACGATATATTGCTTTTTAAACCCAACAATATTTTAGAATCCATTTTAGGAACGTTCAAGATTCTTGAAATATTATTTTTAAGTATGACTCTTGCTTCATTATATAATGGACAATGGCGAAGATAGTGATCAACTGTCTCCTTATGAAAACCACATTCACAAGACGGGTTTGAACAATCTTAACATTATACAAGTCGCTATTCAGAAAAGACGGCGAACATCGAGGTGTGTTAGAATAATGTTCTCTTTTCTATGACCACTATAAAAATGCTTCGGAACTGTTGAATGTTTATCGCGCAAGGCCATCTTGAATTTTGAAGGGCTATCAATATTTCGTACGTTGAAATGCAAGTTGTTCCATGATCTAGCTGCAGATGGGAAAAAGGAATCTGTAGTGAGGGAAAGTCTGCAGACGGGGATAATAAGGTAGTCGCCATTACGTAAACGATAAACAGTAGTTGATTGAATAGAAGGGGTCATATATTCATTAAGATAATCGGGTGTTATCTTATAATATATAGGATGGAACATTTGTATTTTTGTGAATTCTATTGAAATTAAGACTGAATTAGTTCTATATTACTGCTTTGAATTTCTATTGGCATTAATGTCACTTTAGACTGGAATCTCTATTTCTATGGTTTAATTATTATCAACAATATTTTTTTTCTAAATTTAAACATATCTCCAAATATAAAATAAATATATGATACAGTCAAATCCGTTGTGTTCATCATCCAAATAAAGTTAAGTCATCCTTTTCAGATGGAAAATCCTTATACAAATTAATATAAAGGTGTATCAGGCGTCAAGTTGTAGTTTTCCAACATCAGTGATTTTATCCATTTAAATGTATTAATAATGCAAAAATATGATTTAAATGCACATTAGACGATGTCTGCAAAAGCTTGGTAAAAGAAAGCAATGAACCAACGCTTTTAATGTCGTTCGTCATCTTGAAGTCGCCAAAGCGCCTTCAACATACCCTATAGTAAATTAAAGGCGACCCCTAGCACCGATTTAAGTGGAATTCCTTCCTAATTGTCCATGGATGTGAGATTTCAACCAACATTAAATTAACTGTCATCCGTTGCCCGAAAAGAGCACAAGTGGATCCTTACCTAGTGGAATATAAAACTCATAGATAAACACAGGGCGCTCATCAAGTCGATTGTAAGAAAAGTTGGCAAAATTAATTAATGCGATGTAGGCACTTTTAACTAGTGGTAAGAATATCATTTGAAAATTACCAAAAATAATAATAAATACCCAAATTTGAAATTATAATAGTGTATCCATAACAAAATACCGAAGTTCCTGTGAAGTTTGTTTCTGCACATTTCGACAACTTATGTCCCATCAGTGCAGATAAAGTCAAAACATTTGGAAATCCGTAAAACCGAAATAGGTGTAAAAGCTGACAGAGAACAAATTACCAAAAACATCTAAGAAGGAAAGCCAAAATCAGCTAAGGACAGAGCTATGCAAGAGGGAGATACTTCTAAGGTTATTACAAATTTTCGTAAATCTAGATATAGCAAGTTTTAGAATAAGTTTAGAATCAAATCGATTTTCGGGCCAGCACCGAAGTACCAGCAATGGCATCGGCCCAGTGGGAATAAATAACAAAAATACCGAAGTTACTGCGAATTTTGTTGAGATAATATAACCATATGATATATTATCTCAACGATAAGTAGACATTAATTTTTTTTTCTGAATCATGCGATCAAAAATAAAAATATTAAGCTGAAGCAGAAAAAAGCTACACGAAGCCCGAAATGATGCTTGATAGATGAAAAATCCTGATTATTTCGAAAAGTTATTTTTCGTGTCAAGTTTAAATCACCATTGATTTTATAATATGATTAATTTCTTAGAAAGTTTTTCACTTAAAAGTAAAACAAACAAAACACAAACAGTTCAGTTCCGGTATTAAGGTTTTGCCATAAACATAAGGCATCATTTGCGTTTTCCAATTGTGATATCCAAGTGTCTCTTGTCCTCTTTCTATTGTGAAAAAAACAATGCCAAAGTTAATTTATTTTCTGCGTATGAGCATTTCGACAACTAATGTCTCATCAGTGCAGATAAAACAAAAACATTTTGGAAGTTCATTAATCGAAGGATGTAAATAGAAAAGCCAAAATTCAGCTATCGACAGACCTATGCATGAGGGAGTTACTCCTTAGTTTTAGACCAAAGTTTGTAAATTTTATGAACAATTAATATTCCGTCATGTGACTCGGCATTGACATTTACTGGGTAGTTTTATTCGAAATTTGACAAACGAATCATGTTTCATGTTTCAGCGACAGGTGAAGGAACTGGCTAAAAATATCACATTGTTTTAAATAATCTATTTTTAATTCATATTGTTGCAGAGATGATAATCACATTGATTCTAGTCAGAAATTATTTTGTAAGATTATAATTTATTTCATATCGTTAAAAGTCATCTTTTACAGTCGGAGGAATTTTGTTTACGACTACACTCTTTTAGTAAGTTTCTGATAAATGACAAGTATGACGAGCAAAGAAATTGTTTATTTTTAACTAATTATTTTTCTACAACATAATAACTTATTTCAAATGTCGAGGAGTCAAACTTTTCAGAACAAATGTGTGTAAATAGTGTTCTTCAAATAATTAAATATAATAATCAGTAGGGTTAACAGGTTTATGATGCGATTTGGCGAATACTCTTTGAAAAAATTCATTAACTAAACTTTGTTTAAATCATTACATTTTCTGTCATTGTGAATGAAAGGATATGGAGTAAATGCACATGAGACAAAGTCGCTACAAAAACAAGCAAAGGAACAACGCTTTTATTGTCGTTCTTCATCTTGAAGTCACCATGAGACCTTAAACAATGAGCTTTGCTCATACCTCATAATAAGTTCAAGCGGAATTCTTTGGTAATTGTCGAGCAACGCTACAGCCATGTCTTCATTGGTAATGGGTGTGGGATTGTCAACAAACATTCACGACAGTGATCCCCGCACCCCATGTTTGACACAGAAAACAGCTATAGACCTTGGGTATAATTTTTCTCAACATTTTTTAAATTAAACTATTGACAGTCACTATTTTTACCATTAGGAATTAAAGAATATATGGTTGTTAGGCAGAATTCCAAAAAATAAGTAGTCTTTGAGACTTCCAGGAATTTTACCAAACTTGGAATCATATATTTTGGAAATCAAATTGGTGAAATGTTTCTTTTAATTCTAACAATTTTTTTAACTACTGTTTCAATGTAGAATTCCAAAAATTAGTGGTCTTTAACATTTTTCAGGAAATTTACCAAATTTGGAATCCATTATTTTTGAAATCCAATTGGTGAAAATGATTGACCTTATCAAAACAAATGCTAACAGTTTGGTTGCTAGGTAGAATTCCAAAAAATATGTGGTCTTTGAGACTTTCAGGATATTTACCAAAATTGGAATCACATTTTCGAATTCTAAGATTTCAGAATTTAGATTTTTTTCCAAATACTTGCCAAAATATAAGATTATTTGCCAAAATGTCCAAAAATATCAATCTTTGACATTTTCAGGAAATTTACCAAAGTTGGAACCGGAATCAAAATTCTGAAAGCTTATTGCCAATCTACAGACTATATGCAACAATTCTGCAACAAAATTAAATTCTAAATCCAAAAATGTAGGAGGAGTTCGCGTCGCATGCCACATGTGTCAAAATGGACATCTTGGGGCCTCTTGTTTGCACCAAGACCAATATCAAAAATCCGAAAGCTTATTGCGCATCTGCAGCATATATGCAACAGTTTTATAACAAAATTTAAACCCTAAATCCAAAATGTAGGAGGAGTTTGCGTCGCAAGGATATGTGACGGACGGACGGACAGACGGCGGACGAGGCCAACGACAATATCCCCGAACTTTCATTCGAAAGTGCGGGGATAATTAAACTGGCAAAGTGCTCTTACAATCACTGTCATCCTTTGTCCGACAAAAGCACTAGTGTCTTGAGCTAATGGACGATTACAACATATAGACAAACACAGGGCACTCATCAAGTCGAATGTAAGAAAACATGGCGTTATAAAATGGTGAGATGTGGGCACTTAAAACAGTTGGTCAGAATAACTTTTCAAAATTACAAAAAAAATCCCAAAATTTGAAAGTATGAATAGTATATCCATATGAGAAATTCTCTCACGCACAGGTATACAGTAACTGAAATATATAGAGATCATACATCTCTGGCATGGGGAATCTTTTTACTGACTCCACACTGCAGAAGAGACAAACTCCAGTCGTCATGGCTGATCTGACCATAAAATATGTTGGATGAGGAAACTATGGTTGTGGCTTAACATCTTAAAACTAAATGCATTTGCTCATCCAGCTACGTGGCCATTGGCCTCTTGTTTTAATTCTGTCAAGCCGCTTACACATACTCGAATACACCATTTGGACATCCAGTCAATTTCATTATTTGCTATGTCAAGTTTTAAGTAGGAATGTATTATTTTGTAAACATGAATATTTTGTTGATGCGAGCGTGCCTTAGGTCATTTTATGGGAGCTTAATTAGAAAGAAGCAAGAACTTTAGTACTTTAAATATGTTGGTATTTCCCTCTTGTCGAGCTCTGTTTTCAAATGATTTCAAGTAAATGAACTGTCACTTAATCACTTCGATATTTCTAAGCCTTTTCACTACTGTTATAATTTACGAAGATATTTATCATAGTTAAGAATTAGTCAAAGTAACTCTCATCAGACTGCATTCCGAGCATCCATGGAAAAATCAAAACCATCCTACTTTAGAGAATCACACCCACACTGAAGTGTAAGGTCTTTAAAATACCGTTTAATGTCCATTGACTTGATACATCCGACATGAATTGTAATTATGCATTAAATATGCATTCAATATACTAATATTAAGAACTAATATATTCATGAAAAACGGATATATATTCAATAAGGACAAACATGTCATGATTACGTCAAGCTGTAGTAATGTCTAAGTAGTATCAAATCCGACAAATTATTATTGATTACTTAATCTTGAATGAAAATTTACTACAATATACTACGTTAATACATGTATGTTGTCTATTCATATTTTTGTCAAACTTATGAACATTAACGATATTACAAAAACGGCTTATTAATTATTCTATACGCTAACGTAAAAAAATGGAAACAATTAAGGGAGTATGAGTGTCAGAAATTTTGCAATTAGAAATAAAATGCTGACCTTTGGTTTTGAAGAACTTTACAAATAGAACAACATGAGCAAAAAATTTTGAAAATTCATGTAAATGTAAAAAATTGATAACAGGAAACACCTACAATGGCTGAAAATTATAATAAGAATTTTTGAGATACAATATGTCAAAATTTTGGCGGGAAACAGGTCTCTCTAGAGTTCTCTTTCAATTTCCATTGAAAATGTAATTGGAAGTTGATAAAAATTTTATATACTGTCTATTTTATGCATTATAAAGTGACCTTTGACAAAAAAATATGAAACATGTGCAAAATATTTAACCTTGTTTGAATGGATAAAATCCAAGGATACTGAAGGCTTATGAAAGCAAGTAAAACGTTATTAAGAAAGTCACATGGTGAAACAGGAATGAAGCGGTAGGAGTATATATGCAACATCAACAGAAACTTAATACCGAAGTTACTGTGAATTAAAAGAGTAAAAACACAAACCAAAAAATAAATAACAAAATCAGAATATCTCATCACGTGCTCCGAAGGAGTTTACAAGGTCCATTACCGACCATTTCTTTTGAATTGCCTGTACCAAGTCATAACCATTGCGGTCGACAATGTCTCCGTAGGTTTCCATCTTATTTGTCTTTTTGTCTCAATGACCTCGGTTTTTGACATTTATGTTCTGAAAATTTGTTATTATCCCCATTCATTATACTAGCTGATGCCAATTGTCCTCTTGTGCAATTGTCATTTTGCATGATTTAGACAATTCATATATAACATAAACCTTACGTTGTACTCTTAACTACAAATACATTACTGGTAACTTGTAACTACTTTCAAACACATTTTGGTCAAGAAATGAACATAGGGGAGGGTTTGGATCCAAGAAAACGAGTTTAACCCCACCGCAATTTTTGCGCCAGGAATATGTTGGTAATTGGCTTGTCCGTGTCTTCTTATAAAATTTTAGTTTCTTGATATTTGGGTTATTGGATGTGGTTTGTTGCCATTTATTTATTCACTTTTTACCTTTTGGGGCCATTTAGGGCTTGCTATATGGTGTAAGGTTCCTCACTGTGTTGAAGACCGTACGGTGACCCCTATATGCTTTGTTTTGGGTCGTTTTAACCTGGATATGGGATGTTGTCTCCTTGACATTTACCCCATTTCCTTTCTTTTTCATATATATGGCAACAAGAGTTAGAAAATGCATAACGAAGAAACATGCATGGCTGGATTACATTGCAGCAGTATCAATCTACTTCGGACTGTTTAAAGCAATGGGTTCCTATCATGTGCTCTGTATTATTAAGATAAAATTAAGCAAAACAAATCATAAATCAATGGTTCATTTTTGTACTTTGATTCAAAATTCTTTTTTACTCAGTACTTAAATAATCATTTCTTTTAACTGTCTACAACCTTTCAATAGCAATTGTTGCCGAGGTGCTACTGAACACTTCCGCAGTGAAAGGGGAGGTTTGGCGAGCCATAAAACTGGCCTAACCCATCATTATTTTCTTTTGAAATAACTGTACCGAGTAAGGACCATTGCGGTGGATAATTTTGTCCTGTGGATTCCACCAGATTTGTCTTTTTGTCTCATGGACTTTGACTTCGGTAACTTTGTCATTACCCATATCCATTTTACCAGTTGAAATATGAAAACTATTCCGTGGACATGTTTTGGCTTTTTCAAAAACCTGAAGAAAATATGTCATGAGTAGCTATCAACCACTCTTCGCCAAAATTATATTAGGTACATTTAAAGTCAGATTAAGCATATTAAATATTTTACGAAAGGATATGGAGTAAATGAACATGAGACCATAACATATATGTTAACTCCAACTGCAACAATTTTAATGAGCTGTATNGCCATTTCGGAAATTAAGTCTTGTAAACGTCAGTATAATTATTTTTGTTGTCTATAGTATTTTTGTAGATATCCATCGACAGCGAGTGTGACTTGTATTTGTAATCACAAAAAGTAATCAAAGAGTATCGGCATTTTTACAGACGATATACAGTTCTTACGGTTCTTCTTTAATTGTGATATAATACATCAACAATTTCCGGATTGTCATCAAAAGTAGCCTATAAATGTCAAAGGGCTGTGTATCTATATGTATAAGGGTAAAGGCTAGAAAAGTACAATAATCTTAATTGCTTTAATCAAGTAAAAACACAGTTTTACACAATAGTGGAAATAATAAAATTATCGAACAGAACAGCTAAGGTCCACGAGGCAAAGTATGTGGAAACCACCGGAAAAGTTGTCGACCTCAACGGTCCTAACTTGTAAACGGTATTTTACAAGAAATGATTTGACAAAGCGGCTTAATGGCACGCCAATCCTCTCTTTTCATTTTGGTAGTGTCCGGTAGCAGTTGTAACGCAGTGGAATTATCATCACAGCACTACATAAAATTGGATTATGAGAGATCTGTTGGCTGGCTGATTGGAAAATGTCATTTTCTATCTTTAAGATAAGCCAATTATATATGTTAATTCTCTAACCCAAAACAAGACCCTTTGTACACATACTTTTCAACTTTTCAAAAATGTGGGTTGAACAACAGGGTAAGGGTTATAACTAAGGAAGATGATAGATTAACTTTACATATTTTAAGATCGTTAATATTTATTGATTTATTCATAGCCGTTTATCTCATTTTATCCTTCCTCTAGTTAATTCCCGACATGCTGATTGGTAAAACAACGTCACGTGCTGATCGTAAAAATTCCATATGGGGTAACCGTCAAAAAAATAGTCAGTGGCAGCCATTGCATGACGTCATCATGTAAACATCAATACTTTTGTTGCAGTTTTCGCAAATTTTTATATGTTTAACATGTTTAATGTACTATCGGTAGGATATAACACATTGCACAGTTTGTTAATGACGTATAAACACGGTCAGTAAATTTTATATTGGAACCCGACCTACGACATCGCCCAATATAAAATTAACTAACCGTTTAGATTCCATATTTGGTCACTAACAGACTGTGTGTGTCCGGGCGACAACTTCTCTTTATTCACCATTTTGATACATTATACATAAAAATATCATATACTTAGCCCCTTTCTGTTATTTAGCCAGATTTTGTGTGCTATCCGGATACACCCTGTAATAATTGTTGTCCACTGTTTTTGTTTCTGTTTTCGTTTCTTATGTATATGTCGGGTACTTTATGATGGATAGCATTCAATTTCTCGTACCGTCCAGTTGATTATCTATTATCCCACATTAACACTAGTGTTCGGGTTCAGTTTTCTAGACATCTTTCTTTACACCTTTCCAAACACCCCAATCCTTACAACACTTATGCATGGAACTCAGAAACGGAAAACGATTTGTCTCCACGCGTCTCAATCGTCCAAACCGGTTACCTAAAAATGTCACACTTGCTAATGTTTTCAATATAAAAACCGTGGTTACCCTTCTATTGAGAAGTGCCGTGCAAATAAATGACTTACATGCCCACGCCTCGTCAAAAAAACTACAGTGAGGTCTGCTGTTAATGGTCGCACCTTTTCCTTACAGTTTGACACAACGGCAGTAGAATACCGAAGGAACAAGGGAAGCGAAGACTACAAAAATCGAAATCCGAAGACATGGCAAAAACGGCAACAGAGAAAAACAAAGAAAAAACAAGGACATGAAACAGCTACAAGCACGGAAATAAAAAGACGACATTAAAAACTAAGGCACTCATAGTGTGAACTCCCATGAAAACCGGGAGTGACATCAGGTGCTCCGGATGATGATATTGATAATGATATGACAATGATATTGACTGAAAAACTAATAATGTTGTATATTTACTTAAATGAAATAAACCTAACTGTGGAATTCAATTTGTCGGTGAAACCGGTCGGTATCTTTCTAAACGGACCCAGGAACATCTGTATCGTTTTCATAGACCTAATAAGTATAAAAGTATAATATATCAACATCTTAAAAAACACAACCACGATATCAAACATATTACAGTTCAACCTTTGGAAGTCGTTACTAAACAGCCAGGACAATCTCACTCAAAATTCAATAAAGCCAGAAAAATACCAGAACTAAATTGGATTAAGAAACTGCAAACTGTCTATCCTTTAGGTCTAAATGACAATATAATGGGTATTGGTAATATTTCTAAAACCAATTCTGTAAATATTTTGGATATTGTGTCTAAACCTCTACGTAACAAGCGATCTCATGGACGTAGAATTAACCGTAATAAACGTAGATTACATTCTGTCAACACCACTGTTGCAGATCTAATTAACATTTCTAAAAATAATGGTCGACATCAACTTTTAAGTAAATTATGTTCCATACCTGCCGACAAATTAAACAATATCCTTGATGAATGCGAAACTATTTCGTACCTTAGTCCTAAATACGAAACTACAAAGATAATAATTTCGTTCTGCTATTTTAAGCTTTTTCCTAAAATCGATCGTCCTGACCAACATCAAAAACATTTCCTAAAGATAAAATACATAGACAAAGGAATAGATTTTATAAATATTGCTGGCATTCTAAATGATCATTCGGTTCAAGAAAAAATTCCTGGCTATTTCGAAAATACAGAACTTCCCATCATTTGTTACGTATACAAGAAACCCATCCGGCAGTACGTCTTCAATTACAGTAAAGTTTGTAAAGATATAAACATTAACAATTCTGTGCCTGATACATGAAATTGCAACAATTCAAAATACGCCTATGCTCCTAGCTCCCATGTCATAACAGGAGATCTCAACATCTTGCAGGACAAAGAGCTTATTAATTTCTTAAAGAAAGGTCCAAAATATAGGTCACCTTCTAAAATTAATTGGAAAGATTGTCGTAATATCATCCACGACTCACTTAAAACTTATTGTAAAAATTGGATTAAACGTGAACG
The DNA here is from genome assembly GCA_002080025.1 of Modiolus philippinarum. NCBI lineage: Eukaryota > Metazoa > Mollusca > Bivalvia > Mytilida > Modiolidae > Modiolus > Modiolus philippinarum. The sequence goes on along the minus strand of MJUU01068621.1, from coordinate 55,236 downwards.
TGGATTCTTTCTTTAATGCTATTATGAAAATTGTCGATATCCGAATTAAACAGTTTGAACAACATTTCCGCTATGACAACAAAAATAAATCCACCGTTTCTCGCATCCAAATGAAACTTAAAGAATTTGAAAAGGAATTTGTTTTTGTCCCAGCTGATAAGGCTGCTAATAACATCATCATAGTCTGTCGTAAACATTATATAGAAGTACTCCAAAAAGAAATTACCAGTTCACATACTTTTCAATTAACCCAATTAACGGAAATTGAAATTACAAACATACATTTTCTAACAGCCACATCTTTACAGGCTAAACCTGATAGTAAAACAGTTCCAACTATGTACTGGGTTCCTAAACTCCACAAAACGCCATATAAATCTAGATTCATTTTGTCATCTAGTCACTGTTCTACAACTAAAGTTTCTATTATACTCACTAATACTTTGACTGCTATTAAAACCGGGTTATAAATTTCTGTAACAAAGTATATGAAAACAGTGGTGTCAATCATTTTTGGAGTGTAAAAAATTCATTGCTTGAAATTGAATGTTTATAATGCCCCTTTTGAGTCCCTTGAAAGTTTTGATTTCTCTACCCTCTATACTACCTTACCACATAATCTTATAAAGGAAAAAAATAATAGTCTTATTCAATGGGCATTCAAAAAATCCGATTGTGAATATATATGTTCTAATTCCTTTAAAACACATTTTAGTAATACAAAACAAAAGAATTCAACTAATTGGACTTGTTTTGATATGATTTCAGCACTTGAATTTTTACTTGACAATATATTCATTCGTTTCGGTAACTGTATTTATCGCCAGGTCATAGGAATTCCTATGGGTACCAATTGTGCACCACTTATAGCGGACCTCTTTTTGTACTGCTACGAATCTCAGTTTATGACCAACATCAGCAAAGACCCATCTAAACAGCATTTAATTGAAAAGTTTAACAACACTATCCGATATTTGGATGATATTTTAACTTTAAATAATGACGACCTAAGATTAACTCCCTCCATCGTAGTTTTGTCCTTAGCTATATTTGATATTAATGATTATTCCGATTTTGTTTGGTTTTATGCATTTTAAACATTTTTTGAATATGGATTTCCTTTGTTTGGGTTTTAGTGCTGCTGATGAGGAATTAATTTCCGAAATGGCCATACAGCTCAATAAAATTATTGCAGTTGGAGTTAACATATGTGTTATGGTCTCATGTTCATTTACTCCATATCCTTTCGTAAAATATTTAATACAGGAGTTTGTCTTTTATTGCAGTGTGGAGTTGGTAAAACAATTCCCCGTGGTAGAGATGTATGCTCTTTAATTTTCTTAGATATGGTGTACTTGTACATGAGATAATATCTCATGTGTACACTTTGTTCAATTACTTTTATCTAAATTTATGTAAATTCTAAAACCTAAGGATTAACTCCCTCCATCGTAGTTTTGTCCTTAGCTATATTTGATATTAATGATTATTCCGATTTCGTTTGGTTTTATGCATTTTAAACATTTTTTGAATATGGATTTCCTTTGTTTGGGTTTTAGTGCTGCTGATGAGATATTCATTTCCGAAATGGCCATACAGCTCAATAAAATTATTGCAGTTGGAGTTAACATATGTGTTATAGTCTCATGTTCATTTACTCCATATCCTTTCGTAAAATATTCAATACGTATTATAAGGACATCTACCCTAAAGAACTTACTTTGAATAAAGCCAATTCTGAAAATAATCATTGTCCGTTCTTAGACATCAATTTTGATATAAGGAATGGTAAATTAGATACTAAAATTTATGATAAAAGGGATGATTTTT
>MJUU01068621.1:35065-45724 GCA_002080025.1 Modiolus philippinarum | reverse complement strand
GAAATGAGTACCTCTTTTTGGACTACTTTTGGATTATGGCTTTCTATGTTATTTGATTTTAATGCTGCTGATGAGAGGTTACTCCTTGAAACACGTGTACAGCATAACGAAATTTACTGTTTTTATGCAACTTCGGTATTTTTTGTATTATAACAGTTTAAGTAATGAAATGAGAGATTTGCAATGTCTAACAGATACTTTGGACAACGTATGCAATATCATATCATTTTAAAACTTTTTGATCGAGATAAATTATTATTCTAATATTTCTTCAGTTTCGAAAAATCAGCTGTAAAATGCCGCTTTATTGTAGTTTATCATGATCTCTAAAAATATTAAATGATCCTAATTATCATAATTTGCTTAAAATTTAGTTTGACTTTTTATCTTGTTGAACCAGACAGTGTGTGCTCAATTTAAGGTAATAGGCTTGCAATGCACTTCAAATTTCACCTAATTACATATTTCATGAGTTATACGTGGATGCCTAATGTGCATTTGATGAAGTTTAATTATACTTTAATAGTCTTATATTAATTTACAAATTCCCGGCATCTGAATAGGGTTTCAGGGACTTCGGCTACAGAGCTGGCGGGCACGTCCCCAGTTGGTGGATAGTGGAATGCCCCGTCTATGCGGACAAGTCAGGTTATAATACGGGAAGCCTGACTGCGGACCATTTTAGCCAAACGGAACGAGGACACGCCACGCTCCATGCAGTATTAAGACCTCTTCTATATTTTTTCTAAAGAGAGCAGAGTCACTTTGGCTAAATTTCATGCCCCTACCCATTTCACCCCTTTTCCAGTGGCAATCAAAACTGCCCCGGTTATCGCTTGAACCTTTTTTCTTTCTTCTTCTATTATCATTTTAATTGATTAATTGCCCTCGTTCTGATATAGCTGAAATATTGCTCACTGGAGTTTAACTAATAAATCAATTAATTTAAAAACAAGTATCTTTAAAGGTTTAGTCCTTCACGAGCATCCTTCACGAGCTCAATTATTCGGTGCCTGATCCTTCATGGGCAGAAAATATCAGATTTATTTTAATTTTTAAAGAGGCCTCTGAATGTTTTGATTTCAGCAATATGTAAAACTTTGAAAGTAAGGGGAACCCATGCCAATTTTTTTTTTTTTTTTTGAATTGTGGTCTGGTATAGGTTGTAATGGATTGAGGAGCTCTTAGTTGCCAAGGAAACCAGAAAGAAAACTGAAATTTTAGAAAAAAAAATATACCACCACATATTTCATTTACAGTTTCAGCAATATGTATAAACTAGATTACGAGGGCAACCTCTGCCTAATTTTTTTTTAAAGTGGGCTCAAAATTTATTCAATTTCAGCAATATGTATTATATAGATTATAAGGGTAACCCCTGCCAATTTTTTTTTTTTTTTTTTTTTTTTTTTTTTTTTTGAATGGGGCTCTGATATGGGCTATTATTGATGATGGAGCTTTAAAGTTGCCATTGACACCAAACAAGAAAACTGAAATTTTAGAGAAAAAAAATTCTGCCAAAGTTTAATTTCCAATCCAAGATTGCCTCTAACGGGGAACATAGCTTAAACTCTAGATCTGGACCGTAATGGAAATGCCATTCATCTCTCTATGTCAGCCATGGCCCAGGTGAGCGATACAGGCTCTTGAGAGCCTCTTGTTTATTGTTTGAATTCCTTATGAGGAGACCTTTCAATTGATATCAGCTTCAATATAAAGAACCACTCCACGAACATGTTTAAAACTAAATAACTTCTTAGCAAAACAGTATACTGTCAATCACGCTTCGTCAAAATAACATTAAGTACATTTACAGTATATTTTAGCTTATAAAGTCTTGTAAATGTCAAGTATAACATTATATTCTCCATTGCTTTTTCCGCTGATATCCATCGACAGCGGGAAGGACATGTAATCACAAAAAGTAATCAAAGAGTATTGATATCTTTTACAGACAATACATAATTCCCACGACTTGTAAAACCGGTTCTTCGTGTGATAAAATACGGCTCTGTAATGATACTGCAATTTCCGAAATGACCAAGATGTGATCAAAAGTAGACTGTAAATGACAAAAAGATGCCTGTACTGCTTTGGACGACTTTACTGAACGTAAACTTAATGTCACGTATATATATACATACTAGTAAGACTTATGAATCGTTTAATCGTTTAATCGAATTCGACTACCGATTTTGACATTTTCCTAGATTGACTCACCTACAGTGTGACGGATGCTGTAAATAAAGCAGGACATGCTTACCCATCCGGAGCACCTGATGTCACTCTCAGTTTCATGAGAGTTCACACTGTGAGTGGCTTGGTTTGAATGTAGTGTGTGTGTGGTTTTTTTTTCTTCTGTGCTTTGTAGCTGTCTAACGTCATTCTTTCCTGTGTTCTCGTTTTGGCCACGTCTTTGGACTTTGATTTTTGTAAATACCACTTCCATGTCTTTGTTCCTTCGCTATTCTACTGACGTTGTTTAACACATTTCAGAAATTTAAAGAAGGACATGAAGATTTGATATCTAAAACTGGTGTGACTCACAGCTTTTAATATATCCTAAGAGGACTTTTCTTCCTCGTTTTTACGGAAATATTGATAAAAATGCCAAAAACTGATAAATTTGGCACTCCATGGCCCATCTTTCTAAATTACGTTTTGTTTTACAGTTTCTATTAAAGATCATGTTCTTGGATTTAGCATACTACCTCTTTTGGTTTTGATTGTATGTGTATTACCCTGAATGAAACGGGTTGGAGAAAGGGGAGGTTAGAGTACCACAAACCGGATTAAACCAACTGCTATCTCTTGCTAGTGCAGGTATTTAATTCTATTTAATTCTGAGTTTATGAATATTATTAAAATTAAGGATGAATTAGTTTCCTATTCCTTAATCTGATTCTTACGCAGCTGATGTTTACCTTTTATATAAATTTACTGATTTTATCGAAATTCTAACCCCTTAGAATACCGAGCCTTCATTCCGTGCATTGCACTCGGTGATGGTCCTTGGTACTGAAATTTGGCTTTCATATTTTTGGTATAAAGTACATTCTTTCTGACTATATGTCAAATATATTCCACTACAACAATAAAAGCGAATTTATATTACAGCGGTTTCACTGCCAGGTCTGAATAAAGTGATATAAAAAATCTCTGTAGACTAGAATCTACATTTTATTGGTATTTTATTATCAACAATAAATTCTTCTGAATTTTAACATCATAGCTCCGTATACCGAATAAATATATTATATGAGGCAATCAAATCCCTTGTTTTTTAGCAACGAAGGCTGTTAATGAAGGCCGTGTCAAATCAAAGCATCGGATATATCTGTTCTCAGCACATACAAACACTCTCGGCTTCATATGAGTTCACATTGTTAGTTCCTAAATTTTGTCTCATCGTATTTTTTCAGTTGATATCTGATGTACCGGTTTTACTGTTTTCTAGTCTTTGCCATATCTCTATACTTTGATATTTCTATTCCTTCTGTTTCACTACCGTTGCTTTATCTGGTTTGATTTGTGGTTTTCAAAATAATCGTATCTCCACAAGAAGTCATATAAGCAAGTGTCGACATATTTACTATAATTACAGTATTTATTGCTTTTTTTATAGAAGTGGAATTGAAAAATTGTTCAACTATTAAGTGATGTTTACACTTGAAAATAAAACATCATTTTTAGCTTATCTGTCTACGGACAGGGTGAAATTTGTCACCACCTGGCGTCCGTCGTTAAATTGCATTCAAAGATCTTCTGTGAAACTCCTGTGCCAATTTAAACCGAATTTGGTCATTATTATTTTTAGGTGTTCCCATAATATATGCATACCACATCCAAGGTGGTCGACTTTGGGGAACATGATTTAACATTCAGAGACCTCCTCTGATACGATTTGCACAATTTCAATTAGATTACATCATAATATTCCATTTGCTACCCCTTTCAAAATTCGTGATTTTTACGTTCGATCCTCATACCAGATGTCTCAAGCTGGAATCATGGGACTTAATTGGAAATACATTTAAAGATCTTCTCTTCTGAAACGACTAGAACAATTTTAATTAAATTTGTTTTTAATAGGTCTTACATGATAAGATTTTTATAATGTACCTCGTCCAAGGATGGAAACATAGTAAAACATAGGACCATATGGGTAGTGCATTCTAATATATAATCCTCTGAAACCGCTCGAACCATTTTTTTTACATTTTTTTTTTCTGAATAGTCCTTGGGTGGTCCCATTCAAAGTTTTGCCATCTTTTCAATTCAAAATATACCTTTTTCTTTTGCCCATTCAAGACGGCTCAAGCCGGGAATACAGGAACTAATGGAAAAATCATTGAAATATAAGAAATGATTTATGGACACCGGAGGTTTGTTGGAGATTTACATATGGGTGGCCATTATTTTCATTACTATTTTACCCAGAGCGTAGTACAGCCGAAGGAGGGGTTAAATAAACGAAAATAATGTACACCCATATGTAAATAGACTATAAACCACCGGCCAACATGAATTATTGCGATTCTAATATGAAATTTAATGATTGTGCGGATCTATAGTGTACACGGTAACAACAGCCACCACATACTATTTACTGACGTTTTTGTGCACATAACATATTTTGAGCGTAAAGACTGTTACGTCGCTCATTTTGTTATATTGGAAACTTCTATATGGCTGGTCGTCATAGTTTCCATTGTTTCCATATAATAATTCATCATAATAGTCCTTTGGTAACCACTTTTTAAGTGTTTTATTATCTTATGTGTGATAATGTGTTGGTAAGGTGAGCTGCAAAGGTAGAATATATGATTCCGAATGCCAACAGTGATGAAAATCACCTTTTTAACCTGTTAACATCGGAAAATCCAGCAAGGTCTTCGGCTGGATTTGAACCCCTGCTTGTTGTCATCTATGGCAACACCGCCTGCACTATGTCCAGCGCCCTAGACCACTCGGCCACCTAGGCTATATAAAAATATAGCTTTCGGTAACCGGGTCATTATTATCTTACCTTGTCAAAGATAGCCACTAGTTAGGAACCCGAAAGAAAATGCATCCAAAGATCTTCTCCTCCGATACAACGTACATAAATTCAATTAAATTTTATCTTAATGGTCTTGTGACAATCCGTTTAAATAGGTTCTTACCTTGCCTAAGACGACAGCCGGTATAGAGCAAATTGAACGTAGGCCTTTAGGGCTATTGCATCAAAAGATCTTCACCTCTGCAACAGCATCAACAATTCCAATTAATTTTGATAATAACAGTCCTTAAGTGACACCCATCAAAGTTGAAGATATTGATATTTGTAGCCATCTAAGATCTCCGCTATCAGCGATAAAGTTTTGCATCCTACTGGAAATGCATTCAAAGATCATCTCATCTTAGACCGCTTGAACAATTAAAATTAGATTTTTTATTATAGTCCTTGGGTGATCTTTTTAATGTTTGTTGTCTTTTTTTGTTTTATCCATGATGGCCACCAACGAGGAACAAAGTATAACCCATACCCTATCAAAAATGTATAAATATTCAAGTATCTTCTCTGAAATCCTTCCAACCCAGTAGTTAGTGCTTCGGTGCTGACCCGAAAACCGATTGTATTGAAACTTGCAATATCTAAATTTTACATTTTTTTTTAAAACTAAGGAGTATCTCCCTCATGCATAGCTCTGTCCTTAGCTGAAATTTGGCTTTTCTTTTTAAATCCGTTTGGTTGTCTGTTCTCTATCAGCTTTAACATATTTTTCGGTAAATGGACTATCAAATGTTTTGGTTTTATCTGCACTGATGAGACATAAGTTGTCGAAATGCGCATATGCAGAAAATAAATTGACAGTAACTTTGGTATTTTGTTATTTAAACAGTTTTAATTAGATTTTATTTTTATGTTCATTATTCATTGAAAATAGGACCTTATGCCAAATGCATTAGAAATCGGCTCTGAGACAACCAGATCTATTACAATCAAACAAGGTAAAATCAAAGTACTGAAGTACTGTTTAGTCGCAGAATCGGTTAGCATGGATTAGCATATCTTTTAAATGAATAATGTTCCGGTGACTTCGAAAGAACAAGATAAATGTGAATATTGTTTTTGACCGTTTGAACATGTTTGTAATTATGTTTCCAGTAAGTCTAATATGTCAGCCTTGATCTTATCCATTTTGGAGATTTGATTAGATAGCTGTTTGAATTCAAGGAAGTATTACCAGAAAATTTTTGAAGCGATTTTATTTTATTCATTTTAAACTTCCTTTATTAACTTATTATTTATACATCTTTTTGGTGTGTGCTTTTTCTACGGACAAGAATAGTATAATCGACAGTTGCTAGCCTTTGACACAACAAACTCAGTTTTATAGACATAGGTATATGCCTGTCCTCATGCCAGATATCTGTCGAAAACTCTTTACCAGAGCTCTTATTCATTCAGCTCTCAAAATTTTTGTAGACGAACTGTCACATCTTTCAAGTCTCAGATCTTTTCTAAACCAAGTTAGCAAGTAATCTTCAGCTGAAGCTGTATTAATCAGCTTAATACATGGGTAATCCAAGATCGAGTCTACTTACTTGTGTCTGGAAAATGCAAGTCAAACTGACTAAATTCTCACCTGTAGATGTTTTAGTATCGAAGACACTCACTGCGACCAAAGATAATTTATGTGTTAATGCATATTGCTCGTTGTTGAAATTCCTTGTCAATCAAAAATTAAAAGCGGCAATAAACAATACCGAAACAATAAAATAACCGAAGTAACTGTAAATTTAGTTTCTGCATTTGGCCATTTCGGCAACTTATGTCTCTTCAGTGCAGATGAAATCTAAATATTTGGAAGACCACAAACTCAAAGATCTTTAAAACCTGATAGAGATCAAAAAACAAAATATGATCTAAATGAAAAGCAACAATCAGCTAAGGATAGAGCTTTGAATGAGGGAGATACTCCTTAGTTTTTAACAAAATTTACAAAACAATTTAATATCGCAAGTTTTACAACTAAATCGGCTTTCGGGTAAGCACCGAAAAACTGATTTACATATGGAAATATTTTGAAAACAGTATAATGGATCATATATTCTAAGAATTGAATTAAGTAGATTAAATAAACAAAGAAGAGCATTTTTGTAAACAGTGTCTCCAAAATATTATGAAAGAAGAGGACCATGTTTGCTTTTCACTGTAACAATAAAGATAGGGTTTTTTTACATAAATAAGAAATTTAGATCCGAAATCGATGGAAAACAAGACGACTGAATTTCTGAAAAGAAATATTTTTATCATCTTCCTGTTTTATGCACTTTGCTGTCCATTTTAAAGTCACTATAAAGCATTGAGGAAGATGAAGTCAACATAGTTTTGTTTGGTTTTACATGCATATATGCTAATATTGCAGTTAACCTATGATGGTAACGTAATCTTAAAGTTGAATATCTTGCTTAAGATTTTATGCCATGTACACATTCATGCAAATTCCCGTGCAAAAGGTTCACTTACAACGCATTATATCGTGTATAATCCAACTGTTAATCACCAAGATGGTTCAGTTGTAGTAAAATGTTCATATGGCATTTTACTTTACGCCAATTTGTTTTTTTTATATAATAATTGTTAAATTTTATTTGATAAAAGATCAAAATAAAGAAAAGCGTTTTAGAATTTTCACAGAAAAATACAAAGAAACTATAAATTAATCATTCCATCCATTTTTTATAGTAACAGGAGTATTTAGATTATATTCACTGTCTTGTGTAACAACGGTAATACAATTTAAATGCACTGCTAGCCCAGCTTTTTCTATTTACTGTGTCCGAATCCTATTATACCCAGCTGACCTAGTATTTGATATATGATATTATCAAAAATATGTTCTTGGCATGATGCTGAATTTGGTTCGTGTGTCCGTTACACACGACCAACTAACTCTAAAGTGATCTGTGTACAAAAATTGTCTGCTAATTAAGGTGTAACACAACTAATTCCGTCTACCATTGTCTCCCATGTTAAATTGCACATGTTTCTGCGTTCGTAGAATTTGTATCTGAAGTTCAAACAAAATGACACATGTCTCATCTGAAAGACACATCTTTCGGTAAACCCTCATGAAAAGATCAACCGACCTTAACTGTAATACAAGTAAAAACTGGTTCCCGGAAGGTCACAACCTAGGGATAGGTACTTCCTGTCTGTTTTTTCACGGGAAAAATACCTCCGCTTTCACCTTTGATAAAATATTCAATGAAATGGTATATTTAGGCTGAAAAGAATCTCTATTGAATGCCTTTTAGATTTCATTCATAATGACTAGTCAACCATTTTAATCTACGACACCATAAACACTTCATTGGAACTATGTTGTCTCAAATAAGGACTATATTAACATATGTGCCTGACTGGGTTCCGAATTAGTTGTGTTACACCTTAAGAATTATATTCCTGGTTGCTGAATTTGATACGTTACACACGACCGATTAACTATTGACCTGTATACAACAATGGCTGACCCACGCTATCTACACGTGATATAGGCGGAACTATTTTATAACTTATCCGCGTTTATCAGTTTGTGCTTCCGCGACTCAATAACATTATCCTCAAGTATATTCCCAAATGGTGGAGTAAAATATACCATAAAATGCCTTTTTAATTGCAGTTATTTTCATTCATTTTCAAAAATATGAATTGTATGATTCAATTGTTTGCTTTCAAGAGTGCGAATGCAAGAAATCAATAAAACTTTTGATTGAAATAAATGGAGTGTTATTTAACCCGGTGGATTTCTGGCTCTGATCGTCCTATGCGATAGTATAAGCCGCAGAAGATTTCTTCTGCGACTAAAAAGTTGTATTGAGAATCTTTATATCTCATTTAAGGTGGAAGCCAGTGGCAACATAAATGTACCGAATAGCATGACGTATTATCAAAAGGCCATTGTGCAGCTGAGGGATATAAACATTTGAGAGCCTCTGGTTCAAGATAAAACAATGCACAAGACGAAATATATAAAGGTACAATTAAAAATATAGATACTGTTGAATGTACACCTATGAATTCAGCCTTAAATTTGTAGATTATTAGATGTTCAAAATTATCTTTCTTGATTAATACGCTTTTATTACTAAAATATATAAGTATTTCGTGTCCTCATGTTCGCCTGACAAAATTATCGTGACAACTTACATATTACTTCCACCCACTTTAGAAGTAAAAAGTGCCTTCATGTCAGCATTTTCAAAGAAAGATTGTCGATAATAATTTCATCGCAATAATTTTATCAGCTCTAAAAACAGTCAATATAAGTTTTAATCAAATCATCCCCATCTGACGCATATAATTTTCTGACTTCTACCCATAGTTCCAATTTATATACTAGTGATTTATCGCTTGCTTAACTACTGAGTAAATGAGAAATGTCTATCAACTTACTGATGAGGGTCACGCCTAAGGGAATCTTGATGAAATGCAGAGGATATAAATTATAGTGTATACTAAAGGCCTTAAAAACAGTTTACTCAAGTTACACTGTCGAATAATAATCAGAATCTGCTAAATAAATGTTTATTGGCCCACTGCTTACATATGAACAACAAAGTGAGCGTCTGGAAAATATATGGCTATACTTTTAATTTCCTGAAATGCCATTTTCACAAGATTTCATTGGTGATTATTATTCAAGTCAGCGATTTGCAATGTAAATTTCAAAAGCAAAATTATTTTCTTAAAATTTCTCTGTTGAGGCTTATGGCATTTTTTATGAATGTTGGTACTCACTATATTATTAACGTTGTCAAATGTTGTTTTGGAATGACTTAGACTTTTCTTATTATTTTGGTCATTTGTCAGTAATCTCAATTTAAATGAAATTTCTCACATCGAGTTAAATAATTATTTCAAATGTTTGAAAGCGAGGCTTGCTGAACTTAAAATATTTGAAAATTGTTTAACGAGATGTAATAAATTTCACAATGAACGTTTTTGAGTTGTACAAACTTTTTCTCTATTGACTTGATTAAACACAACAGGAATTGCAGTCCGAATAGATTTTGCGAGAATTTCACAAGACTTGCTCTCTCTCTCTCTCTGGAGAGGAGAACAAATGTTTCCACATCTGCTATGAAATGTTTAAAATGGATGGAATTAATAATTCATTATTTCAGTCACACTTCTATCGTTGTTGACTGCCCTACCTTTTTCCAAGTCTCCAAGGAATATTCAATCTATATTCTACGTTTTAAGCTACAATTGACTGTGTCATACATCTCTAAACATCAAATAACTGAAGTTGATGAATGAATACATAAAATATGTACGTGTTGAGACATATTATTTGTATGAAAGACACATTAGTTGTATGAAGGAAACATTGTTTATAACTTTTCTATAGAATATTACGTTATAGATGTACTGGTATGTACACACAAGGGAGCAACTATTTAATTTTTATTTGGGGCATGTTAAAAAAGGGCAGGAAAGTACCAAATGTTTAAAAAAAAAATCCAGGAAAACCATTTAGCTGAAGAAAAGCTGGGATGAAAAAGTTTTTAAAAAATCAGGATATGCTATTAAACAGAAATCAGGGACAAGCTTGGACTTGCAGGATGAACAATTTTACCACATAACCCCCCCCCCCCCCCCCCCCC
>MJUU01068621.1:0-35055 GCA_002080025.1 Modiolus philippinarum | reverse complement strand
CCAAAGTAAAAATAAAATGGTTACTCTACAACCTATATTACTGGGTCACCCTTCCAAAGAAGCTTCAGTGCTATGATAAAGCATACGTCTCTTTACCATGGATTTATGATACTAGTGCACTATTTATAAGTTGAATTGATGCTGCACTCTCATTTTCTGTAAAATTTGGTTCTTTCTCTAAGTAATTTAGAATTCCAAAAATGAGTGGTCCTTTAAAAAGAAATTTTAAAAAATTCGAATATTTTTATTTTTGCAATTGAATTATTGAAAATCACCGTTTTCGGCAAAATTAATTAAAAAAGGTTTGACATAAAAAAAAGATGAAGAACAACAATAAAAGTGTTTTTCCTGTTGCATTTGTTTATTACGTATTTGTAGATACTTTGTATCATATGAATTTACTCCATATCTCTTCATTGCTTATTTTAGACTGGAGGTTGTCTCTCCTGCAGTGCGGAGATGTAAAAAGATTCCCCATGCGACGGATGTATGCTCTATTTACATTTCACTTATGATGTACTATGCTTGAGATATTTTCTCTTATGGGTGACTATCATACTTTCAAATTTTGGCATTTTTATATTTTTGTGACAAATTGTTATTTTGACCACCTATTTATTGTGCCCATATCTCAAGATTTTACTTATTTTCAACTGGATGGGTGCCCTGGTGTGATTGTCTTCTGTTAGTCTGTTTGTCGGACAACGGATGACAGCGGTTATAAGAATATTTTGCCAGTTAATTTTATGTTTTTGACAATCGAATCCCATATCCATGAATAAAAAGGCATGGATGTAGTATTATTCGGGTCTAGCAATAAATTTAGTTCAAACCGATGCTTGGATCAATGTTGAATTTGCTATGAGGTATGAGTAGAGCTCATTGTTGAAGGCGTCATGATGACTTCAATATGAAGAAAAGCAATAAAGCTGTTGTTCCACTGATTATTTGTTTTTGTAGATGCTTTGTCTCATGTAAATTCTCTCTATATTCCCTCATTGCTTATTTTATACTGGATTTTGTCTCCCCTGCAGTGTGGAGTTCGTAAAACGATTTTCCTTGCGAGAGATGATAATGAAAGGAACTGCATTATAGAATAGATAGATGATATTTGTGTATTCTGGCTGAACGTCTTTTGACAAAGTCCAATTAAATGTGTCATACTGGCATAATGTTTTGAAAAATTTCCCCACTTTGTAGAAATGGAAAGCCCATAAAAATTAAAATACAATTTAATGAAGCAATTTCTCTAGTATTGGAGTTGGTTGTCCCTCAAATGCCATTTCTGTCTAATATGAGAAAGGCGTGATCTTGAAAGATTTTCTGAACGACCAAGCTAAATCCTAAATATTACGATGCAGCTTCCAAGCACTGTAATGTGTCCGAAACCTTACATATTTTCGAATTGTCATAACTGGTTCCTATTACATTTTTGTAGTAGCCTATGTAATTACTTGCAGAATAAATTGTACTTCCAAACCTTCTATTTCTTAACTCCTTGGGAATCACATCAATCTTCTTGACGAAATTGTTCGTGAAAAAAGAAAATACGCTTAACGGGTTTGCTTGATACTGTCCGTGATAAAGTGCGTATCAAAAACAAAATATCCTTTGTTTTTGGTCGTTTTAACATGAAGATAGAATGTTGTCTCCTTGACATATACACCATTTCTTTTCCACATTTTCAATTAAATATTTCTCTGTCAGGTTATAAACATCTTTCAGTTTATGGTCTTCCAATAGTTTGATTTGTGTTAAAGAAGTTGCCAAGTTAAATTATATATATATATATATGTTACAGGGCAAATTGGAATCCAGGAGGATCCGGAATCCACCTAGGGCAAATTGGAATTCTGATTTCTCCTAGGACAAATTGGAATTCTGATTTGCCCTGGTTTTAATCCAGTGTAAATTAGGATTCCAATTTCTACTAGGAGAAATTGAGATATCCAGATTTGCCCCAGGAAGATTCTGGATCCTACTGATTTTCTAGTGCGATCCAGAATTATACTAGATATTATTGCTAGGAGGATTCTGGATCCTACTATTATTTAAAACCCGTTGAGATTCTTTCTTTTGTAAGCTAAATTAAAATAAACAAACAATAAAATATAATATATACTAATTAAAAACGAAATCAGTATCGACAGATTAAAACAGTTACAAGTAGAACATATTTACATATTTTCTTTAACTTTCCTATTTTCTTTCGGAAACCGATTTTATTTGGAAACTTACAATATTTAATTTTATAAAATTTTGTTCAAAACAAAGGAGTATCCCCCTCTCGCAAAGCTCTGTTCTTCGCAGATTTTGGCTTTTCTTATAGACTCTATTGGTAATTTGTTCTCTTGCAGATTTTACACATATTTGGGTTTATGGATTTCAAATTGTTTTGATTTGATATGCGCTAAAGAGACATAAGTTGTCGAAATGCGCATATGCAAAATTTAAATTAACCGTTAATTTCGGTATTTTGTTATTTGTTACTCAAACCTATTTATTGCAACATTTCTTAAAGTATTTGACGTTTAACTTTTAAAAAAAATAAACCAAATTAATTTACAAAAAGCTTTAACTGGCCTTTGTGCAATCCAGTCCTGATAGTATTACATTTACTGTTGTAATTGCACATCTAGAGACACAGGCTGACAATCTTAATTCTTGAGTAATGGGGCTTTTTTAAAATAATTTTTCACTAAACCATCTTTCGAAAAAAATTCTATGAACGGATTCAGAATCTATAACTTGTTTGATTTCTATGATTTCACACCAAAGGATGTAAGGGTCTGTATTTTCATCCAAGTTAAAAGTACTACTTACCTTTTAGAAATCTACTTATATCTTATATTGAAATGCTGTTCATAAACTGTATTACATTTCTTATTGATATGCCAGTGGGATCCGGAATCCTCCTAGGGCAAATCTAGATATCTCAATTTGTCCTACTAGAAATTGGAATTCCAATTTACACTGGATTAAAACCAGTGCAAATCAGAATTTCAATTTGTCCTAGGAGAAATCAGAATCCCAATTTGCCCTAGGAGGATTCCGGATTCTCCTGGATTCCAATTTGCCCTCTAACATATACATGTATAGTACACCTTTACAAAATCATACAAACAGAAGCGTCATCGCTGCGTTTCAACTCTTCAACACTTAACAACAGAAAGTGTTGGGGATAGAAAACATATTGGGGAGATCATCTTTTACCTATTATTGAAAGTTTTGCAATATCTTATAGAAAAACATATGTACTATAAAAATCTCCGTACGTTTTTTATAGAAAGATCAATCCAATAAGACGAAACGCCTCCGACCACGAAGTGTCAATATCAGTGTCGGAAATGTCAGCACTAATTTAGGAAAGTAAATCAGTCTCCCTAAGAAACGGCAACAAAGTGACTTTAATCAAATAAATCGTTTTATAGATATAACTTCCGTTGACATAATGACGTTTCCCTTAGAAATTAGATGGTATTCTAGGCATTCAATTTAAATGCAAAATAAGGAAAACGTGACTATAATTGGAAAGTCAATGTTAGAGCTTTTCATTTCGCGATGTAAAAAACTATCTTTGTCAATATTCTAAGACTAGAAACATTGTTTCAACATTAGCTGGACTGATTTCCATAAGAATTACTACATGTGTATTATGTTTGAATTTGCTGAAATCGGCAATTATTTGCAACGAAGATACTACAAATTAAAAAGTGGCTTTATGTCACTGTCATTTGACCCCATACCTCATACACTATTTCTTTTGTTTTGTTACTTTGAATAGCTGTTTATTATCTATTTTTATTTTTTATTTAAATAGAACTAGAGGGAGATTTTCTAATATATGATGATACGTTTGTTGAATTTTTTTATATTAAAGTTTTCTATTTTTAATGTTTAATAACAACTATAAAAAAAATTAGATTAGCCAACGATTCAGATTCCAGAAATGAACAACAATGGATAATTTTACTTTCGAGGACCGAATGGAAATATTTTCTGATTATTAGCCTGCCATATAGACGTTTAATCTTCTCAAGGGGGAAAAGTGAATGTCTGATCTTCAGCTTGTCAGAAATCACAACAATTAAAGATTTTCCTTTTTCTGATCATTAAATTGCCAGATATCATAAGAATGGACGAATATTTTTCTCAAGAAGGGAAGGGAAGAGTAAATGTTTTCAGCTTGCCAGAAATCAAAACAAATGAAGAATTGTCTGCTTATTGAAAGGATGGAAACATTTTACCATTAGCTTGCCAGATATAATAAGAATGGATTAATATCATTTTAATAGAGAAATTGTAACAATTTCTTTCCTTCAGCTTGAAAATTATCAATCATTAGTTTGCCAGATAACATACCAATGATATGAAGAGAGTGGCGTTTTCATCTGTAGCGCAATAATCAAGCCAGTGCCAAATGTTTTATTTTAAATGCCGATGACTGACTGAATTTTGCCACGGAAGGTGGAGTATGTAAAACGACAGAATGACAGCAACACCCTTATTTGATTTAAATATTTGATTGTATAAAACTTTATTACAACCAATCGAATGTAAAATCTATTGTTATGGCAGTGGTGTCAGTCAATTACATACACTGGCCTAATGTCAATATATAAATGTGTTTCTTTCTCTGCGGGCAGTCTTTCAGAACGTCAAATTGGTTGTAATATATAATACTTTTGCTACTCGCTTTACCGTTGCAATATTACAAAAGACAATTCCCCTTTTAAGTGTGGGAATGTTTTCAATTTCAACAACGTTTGTGGTTTAAAAAGCTATTCAAAAACTCAGTTCTTTGGCGTAGTAGAAATTAGTGGTAAAAAGTGGCGTCATTATAATGAAATAAATTCTTGGCATATTTATCAATATCAAACTCATAGTTAGACGGACTGAAAAACAATTGCTCTAATAGAAGATCAATTTTGCATAATACCACTGCAGAAACAAGTAAATATGATTATTATCTCCTTGACATTTACCCCATTTCCTTTCTTTTTCATAAATAAAAAATTCAAGCACTACATGTCGGAAACAACAGCAATCCCCGCATATCCTGTTTGACCGAAAAACTATTGATATAGGCGATGGTGGTTAAGTTTTGAAATCCAATCATTAAGGTTTTTCACCACAGTGAAAGACCTAATTGTAATTCTTCCGATTATTTTTTTAATCTTTTTGTTCCGCCGCAACTGAAGCTTCAAATGTACGACATACCATTTCGATAATTGGTGTGATAAACCGACATCAGTATGCGACCCCAAACCTGAGGGCAGAATACCGATCTATTTTTAGTAACGGAGTTATCTTCCCCGGAGCCAAAAAACCTTGTTAGATGATAAACACAGAAACCGTTATTTTACGGTTACGTGTTTTTTGTTCCCAAAATGCAAATCTCTCATAGTTATTGGATTTCCACCAAATTTGGTATCCAAGTAGCTTTCATGGTCCTGATTACAAATCTGGGGTCAATTTTTTTTCCTCCGCCATTTTTGAAAAGGCCACCATTCGAAAATTTTTATCGCTATATCTCGAAATGATAAAAAATTTATGAAAACATTAAATTGAAAAAAATACTCCTCTACATTTGAATCAATTGAACGAAAACTCAGCGACGAACCGTTTTGGGTTATAGCCCTTGGCACGTTTCTGTAAATCAGCTTTTTGCGAATATCTTTTAAACGCTTACAGATGATATAGTAAACATATTGTTTAAAATGATCAGTGCAAAAACCCTTCAATTTGAGTATCCGGTTGAACGTCATCGGGGACTTTTGGCCTTGACATTTGACCTTGTTAGAGGATAAACTCGGAAACCGTAATAAATGGCTGAAAAAGTTCATCAGCTAAAATGTTCAATATATTAAGTGCTACATTTGTTTCATTTGGTTCGAAACTCTCCGATGACTCCCTAGACAGTTATTGCTCATGACGCATTTCGGAAAATGGTTTTTTTGCACATAACTTTTAATCCATTACAGATAGTATAGTCAAGTAACATATAAAATTAATTAGTAACAAGAGACGTCCAATTTGATCAAAGGTCCAAAGGTCATCAAGGTCAGAGGTCAAGGTCATAGCCAATTTTAATGGGTTTTCAGCATAATCTCAACAACGCTAAGAGATACGTGATCAAATGTATTGAGGAAAATGTTTGTCTCGTTGAGGACTACATTTTGTACATAAAGTCCAAAATTATCGGACCTTTGGCTTTGGACCTATGGCCCAGAAACTGTTTTTCGAAGTCCGATTTCTAGGGTTTTTTGCTTATATCTAAAAAACTATTCACGATACAAAGAAAAATTAAATGAGAAAAATGTACAGCACAAAAAGTTCTCCAAAACTGGGTCAAGGTCAAATATCAAGGTCCCTTGCAATAACGTTATTTGTCATAAAAGTCCTTAGCAACAATACCTTAAAAGTTTCGTTATGAAATGAAAAGGATATAAATGACATTACCAACCGGAAGTGACTTTAATGTCCATAGCAACAAGTTAATTTTTCGAAAAAGTCCCTAGCAACCATTGAGAAAATACAATCAATGTTCAGAACTTTTGACTACATCACATTTTTAACAAAAATAGATAATAAAATCAAGCTCCAACATGAAATCTTTATTTAAACTGGTGAAAGACCTTGCAATTGTTCTCTGAACAATTGCCCTTTCAATTTATTATAACTTTTCTTTTCGGAAAACAATGCAAGAAATTATGGGTGCTGACAGAATTAAAATTTTATCGCTGTTCTTCATAAGTTTCTTAAAAGATGAATGTATTTTTTTAAATGCCATTAGTAAAATGATTTAGAAAATAATTTGCTTTTTAGAGCTTAATTTGGAATTGATTTTTTTTAATAAACTGATACAGTTACAGTTAATAGATACAGTATAATTGAAACACATGGCGGAGTTGCTAGGAAAATTTTAAAAGGGAGTAAATCTTTGAGCTCTTAGAATTTGCCTAAATGGCGATATTAAACAGTGTTTGTTATTAACAAAGAACAAATATGAATCTTTAGTTGCTGAGTGGAATTCCAACATAATTATTAACAAGGCTTTGAGAATTTTTAGAGATTTACAAAAATTGCAATGAAACCTTTTTAAAATCAGTTAGTAAAAAAATCTGTTCTAGTTCAAAGATTTTTCAGTGTTTGATTGCTAGGTAGATATCCAACTATAAGTGATCTTTTTGGTGTAAGCAAATTTTTTGTAATGTCATTTTGTAGGTCAGACTGTTCAAATTTATGTTTGGTATCCAAAAATTCCTACATTAAATGACTGTGCGCTGAAATCAAGGAAATAAAGTTTGCAGACTTTTTCCCGTAATATACTAGGAGATATTAGCTTTACATTCCACACTATTCAAAATAACCGATCTACATGTACATTGTATGGTTTGCTGTTTCCACCAAGATAAAAATCAAAACGTCGAAAGTATATTCCGTATTATTTATCCTGCTAACCACAAATACACAAACAAAACAAGAATCACATCTTTATCTTCATAGTTCGAGCACACCTAGAATTGTCAAGTCAAAATCTACCATGAACGCCAACAAGAAAGAACATAAATCCACGAAACGTTAACATTTTAAGTATGGTGAATATGAACATCAATTAAACTTATATGTCGTACAATCTGTATAAAGTATACGCATAAAGATATCAGTCTAATTTACCCAGTTCAATATACAACTGATTGAATTCGCCTTTGGAAAAAAATGAGCTCCTGTTCTCTGTCACAATCTAAAGATTAAGATAGCTATCCGATCACTCTGTATTGCCAAGGAATACTAGATGTGATTCCAAATCTAGCAAAAACAATGGCCGTCCTTGTAGCTAATTGTTAAATTGTTAAATAAAAATGACAGATTCAGTGAATCTTGTACTCATGATTTTCTCCCCAAATTTCAGAATATTGGCTTGAATGCAATCAACAATGTCTATTTGCGGGGCATAACATTTGGATGCAACATATACTAACAATAGCAAAAATATAAATAGAAAAAAAAACGAATCAACAGATACCAGCACAAATGTTAACGATATAACAGTGCTTCAACCATCGACCAGTACAGGCTTACATCAGCATCATACAGAAAAGAAACGATACTTCCAAGAAAAAGGCCATACAGTGTATATCATGAGATCAGAAATAATACGAATTAATATAAATCGGTTTGTTGATTCGCTCCGATGCATACATACTGTCACAATGGGACATACAGGAGCATAACGCAACCAGTTGTGAGCACATGTATTTCTACTCATACGCTAAGTTAGCTGAACAGGTACCCGTCGGGCACCAGAACATCTTCGAACAGCAGCTTAATACGATTGGTCTTTAATTTTACAATTTCAAAAAGGGAGAAATACAACAAAAAGGAATGGTAATAACAGGGCAATGAGTATCACAGTTCTTAGTTTTGTAGAAATGTAAATATTTAAAATCAATATCGTATCTTATATCGATTTGGATAGTACTAGCCGCTTTACGTGACTGTGAGATGTGTTGGTATAGGAGTTGGACAGTTAATATTTTGACGTTACACTCCAAAGCAGAAACCTTAATCATCAATGACGTCTTAACTGTCCAAACAGGTGAATAGTTGTTTCCCGATTAAACAAAAAAGTAACCACAGAAGCATCAGCTATTTAAAAACGTTTCACAGTTGATCAGATTTACATAATTATAGCACAGCATATGTTATGCTATGCATGTTATATGAGTTAGGTAGAGCAAAGTGTACCCCACTGAATGAGGAGGATTTGCTGATAATCGGTCGATATACTGAAAGCAGGTCGTCTGTTTATAAAATGTGCTGAAGGAATGACAACAAAGAATAATTTGGAGGAAAGTTTTATTCTGAAGAACAACACAATATTTGCGCCTGTCCCAAGTCAGGAATATGTTGGTCATTGGCTTGTCCTTGTCTGACTATGAAATTTTAGTTTCATGATATTTGGGTTATTGGATGTGGTTTGTTTCCATTGATTTATTCACTTTTTACCTTTGGGGGGCCATTTAGGGTTTGCTATATGGTGTGAGGTTCCTCACTGTGTTGAATACCGTACGGTGACCCCTAGATGCTTTGTTTTGGGTCGTCTTAACCTGGATATGGGATGTTGTCTCCTTGATATTTCTTTTTCATACAAATTCGTAAAGAATGACGACGTCTATAACTTCTCCGTCGGAAGTCAAATATATGTTCTACATCCATCTACGTTCTTGTCGCTTGAAGTTATGGTTAGTATAAAGGTGTTCTTCGGAGGCTCACAATAAGATTTATAATTGTTTTGTTATTAATTCAAAATGTCCTTTCTTTTCTATCTTAAAACACAAAACAAGGTATTTTGGAGCAGCAAGAATTTGTCTGGGTAGAACTAATGACAACAAAGATGGTATTGTATACACTACAAAAATATGTCCATTATATATAAAGGAGAGCAGCTTCAATAGAACAAAATTACTAAAAACGAATATTTGTTTAGTACCGGATTTTTTTTGTCGTACACCACCCATAGTTCCGTTAATTTTGTAGTGGAACGAGAAATCAGGTATTATAATAACAAGAATAACATAACTTCTGAAGTTTTATGACGGTCATAATTTTGCTTAATGAAGTCGGACAAAGACATTCATATTTTCGCTTTATCAGGTCACGATTTGCCATAAAAGTCAAGGTCAAAATTACAAAGCCTATTTGTTTGATTATTAGAAAAACTTATACGTTGGTTATGGAGCTACCCAAAGGTACAACACAGAATATTTCAATTACATCACCAATAGAGTATACAATAATAAATGGTTTATATATACTTACATGTAATTAGATTAAGCAATTCGCATATTTTGGAAGGGAAACGATTATCCTTTTCAATATTGAGTAAATGCACATGAGAAAAAGTCTCTACAAATACTAGGCATATTCAAGCAAAGGAAGAACGCTTTTATTGTTGTTATTCATCTTGAAGTCACTATGAGCTAGACCTTCAACAATAAGCTCCTGCTCATACGTCTTTGTAGGTACAAAACGGCCCCTAGCACTGGTTTGAGCGGAATTCTTTTCTAAAAGTGGAACAACGCTACATCCATGTTTTTTTTTTCTGGTCATGGATGCGGGATTGTCAGCAATCATAATATGACAAAGTACTCTTAGAGTCGCTGTCATCAATGCCTATGTTATACAATATATTGTGTTAAATATGAAAAAGAAAGGAGATGGGGTAAATGCAAAGGAGACAGCATCCCATCTCCAGTTTGAAACGACCAAAACAAAGGATCTAGGGGTCACCGTACGGTCTTCAACACAGTGAGGAATCTCACACCATATATATGTAGCAAGTCCTAGATGGTCCTAAAAGTAGATTGCGGTGGCGGCTCAGATACAAATTTTCAGTATTTGCCCGCTAAAATTTATCAAACTAGATTTATAACTGGGTTATATTCAATGTCACGTCTTTTAGCA
Organism: Modiolus philippinarum; assembly: GCA_002080025.1. Classification (NCBI taxonomy): domain Eukaryota; kingdom Metazoa; phylum Mollusca; class Bivalvia; order Mytilida; family Modiolidae; genus Modiolus; species Modiolus philippinarum. Next base: position 24,585 of record MJUU01068621.1, on the reverse strand, counting down.
TCTTGAAAAAATTCCATACTCCCCATTAACCTTGGAATCTAAATGTATATCTATCTTTGAAGAGATGTTCAAGTTGATATTATAAAAGATCACTTATTTCACGCTTTTTTCATTAATCAAACAGTAACTGCGAGACTTCAATCAAGGATATTGGATACCTGTCTAAGATATGTTCGGAACTTATCTGAACTTTACATAACCTTGTTCGCTGATGTGATTTGTATATTATTGATGGATATCAATGAAGACTTTTCCCGCCTAATGAGATGGGATAACGGATTCCTGACATATTTGTCAATATCAAACGAACAACTAATCCGAGTGAAAAACATTTGTTCTATTAATACAATCTTTTCCGATATCTTTCATTTAACATTTTGCTAGAATTGAGAGACACTTATCAGAATTAAGGATATCAATTTAATCATTTCTGATCTGAATCTGATTAATTATATATGGAACATTTTAGCTAATGGGTTATTTTCCTCTTGCATGTGTAACATGTCACCCCGTGTATTATTTCCAGTTTACTTATTATTTCGCAATGGCAATGTAATTGCATGTTCGATCTCAGTCTTCATGTCAAAGTCAGCCAAAACCTTTGACCATATACAATTTCTCATACTGCAAAAGAAGTGCAAAACTGTTATCTACTAACAGTTTATACTTAGATATTTTAGCGCTTCGATTGGATCATAAAGATGGCTTGTGTGCTGTGTTTTCAACTAGCATGTTGATGAATACTTTTGCAAAAAAAAAATAGAATTTTTACCAGTAACTTACACTTTTACATTTATCCTTTTTGTATTGTCCTATTTAATTATTAAATATTTTTGACTTCATCTCGTATTTGACGAAAATTGTCATCTCAGTACCATGAGATAAATGAATGATAAAGTATTTATACGAACACTAACTGTTTTCTCACAGAAAGTGTCTATCTTTTTATTCAGTTTCTACTCCAGCAAAACTTTTTGATGTTGTACACTTTCGTCAAAAACCTTTTGAATTCAAATTTTCACTTTTACATTTCATCTTCTTGAACTGGATTATTAACTAACTTGGGTGTATGCTTCACAGTTGATTCGCTACACAAGAGCTATCACCAGTTATGAGCAATAGTTATCTCCGTTACCACTTCGAAACGTTCAACATGTCTCATACGATCATAAGATGTTCCTTAATAGATATCACTCCATTGTGAAGAAATGTAGTTTCGGTCTAACTGTAATTCAAGATTCATTTTCACTTTTACTTCGACTTTTAAATAGAAATTGCTACCGAACACTACTACAATAAAAAGGGCGAAGGGGGTAGCGCAATAAAAACCGGTTTGTGACGCAGTTTCTTTAGAATTGCATGTACCTAGTCATGACCATGGCGGTTGACAATTTTTCCCGTGGTTTTGACCCTATTTTGTCGTTTTGTCTTTTGAATTTCTGCTCTGGATTATTGTGTTCGGTAGTTCTGTTCTAGCCCTCGTTCACTGCTCCTTGAGTTTATTCCTGTAAAGTAAATAATATATATAATAGAAAATTCGGATCCGAAAATTCAATATCTTTTCTCACCCAAAATAAGCTGAAGTTGTGCAAAAATTATAAATTGTATACAAGTATGGAGGGATTGTGGTGAATTATACACTGATATTGTCATTTTTTTTTTCATAAAATAGCAAGTGTGGAGAAAAACATGTATATGTAAATTATCAAATCCTGCATAAACACTGAAGTAAAATCAATTGCTAGATCCGAATGTTTTAGAATGTAATAAAAAATCATTTTCCAAAGTTTTTGGAGAACCTTGTTTTTGTTTGTGCTTACACTGTGCATCATTATGTATTTATGAGTTTCGATCACTGTTAGGGACCAAAATTTATTAATGCAGCTTAAATGTTCGATAAAAAAAGTTGCAGTCCCATGGTAACACCAATAAAGAAAAAGCAATGGCCCATTCTGTTGAGTTGCAAAACAGTTTGTGTCCCATGCATATTTTTTAATCAGTTACTTCAAATGAGAAATTCCGTTGCTATGGTTAGTACTTTTATACCAATAATGTTTAGTTTGTTACTGTTATGTAAAATAATTAGAACAAAATTGACATTATCAGATTTTATCTTTATAAAAAAAATAAGCAAAATTATTATACAATGTTAGAAAAATGATACATATATATATATTGTATTCCTAAAAAATTCCCTTTCTATGTTGATAATCCCAATACAGATAGTGTTCAAATCCATATACTTGAGTGCTGAAGAAAAAAAATGAACTTATATGGGCAACTATTTATCTTTTTAGCTCTTTTATTGTTGCAAAAGTAAATAAAATGTATAAAGTGACTAAAACAATGAAGATTTTGTTCAAATAGGTTGCAATTTTGAAGAATTACAAATTTTTATAGTTTGCTATACCATACCGATAATGTTTTGAGAACTCATTTACTAGGAAAATGCTCAAAATTGAAATTATAGGGTCATTTATTTATGAAATATGGTCTTCTATGAATGGAAGAAGTAAATAAAATGTATAAAGAAGGTAAAACAATAAAGAAATAAAGGTGTTTGATGTTATCCTATTTTTGTAATTTGTTAAAAAAAAAGTTAAATTTAATTTGAAGAATAACCAATTTTTATAGCTGCTTATCAAATACCGATAATGTCTTTAGAAACCCATTTACTAGAGAAATGCACAACAAAATGAAATGAACTAGAAAAACTGTGAGCTCACTAATAAATACCCCCCACAACCCCATTTGATTCCAGAAATTATAAAATCAATCAAATGAAATTCTGAAATATAAGGTACACATCTACATTATGTCATGAACACTCTGCTAAAGTTTCATGAAAATATATTAAGTGGTTCAGGAGGAGTAGCGGATAAAAGATGGGTACCCACTAGTAATGTAATGGGCAAGTCAAGGTGTGGTATGGGAAACTCCAAAAATCAATCAAATCAAATTATGAAATAGGAGGTGCATATCTACATTATGTCATAAAGACTGTGTTAAAGTTTCATGAAAATCTATTCACTGGTTCAGGAGGAGTAGCGGATAAGAGATGGGTAACCCCCTTGTAATGTAAAGGCTAAGTCCATGTTCTGCTATGGGAAACCCCAAAAATCAATCAAATCAAATTCTGAAATAGGAGATGCACATCTACATTATGTCATTAAGCCTGTGGTAAAGTTTCATCAAAATCTATTCAGTGGTTCAGGAAGAGTAGCGGATACGAGATGGGTACCCTCAGGTGTAACGGACGGACGGAAAGACGGACGGACGGAAGGACGGACGGACGGACAACCCCATCACTAAATACCCCCACTTTTCAAGTGGGGGTATAATAATATGGGAAATTATGTATTAAATTTGGTCTTTTATGGCGTTAAAAGTAAATCAAATGTTTAAAGAGGGTTAAACAATAAAGATTTTGTTCAAAAAAGGTTACAATTTTGATGAATAACCAATTTTTATAGTTGGTTTTCATTTCCATACCGATAATGTCTTTAGAAACCCATTAATAGAGAAATGCACAAAAAATGAAATTAAATGGGCAATTATGTGAAAACTTTGGTCTTTTATGGCGTTAAAAGTAAATAAAGTATATAAAGAGGGTAAAACAATATAGATTTTGTTAACAACTTTGAAGAATTATCAATTTTTATAGGTGGTTATATCCAATACCGATAATGTCTTTTGAAACCACTTTAATGTTCAGAATTGAAATTATTCTTTAACTATTCTTCATATTTGGTCTTTCATGGCATGAAAAGTAAATTACATTTATAATCATGGTAAACAATTAAGATTTTGTTCAAAAAAGTTAAAATTTTGAAGAATTACCAATTTTCATATTTGATTATCCCATACCAATAGGGTCTTAATCTATAAACTAGAGCAATGCTTAAAATTGAAATAATATTCACAATTGTTTATCTGATTTGGTGTTTTAAGGTGTTAAATTAAATAAAATCTTTGAAATGAGTTAAACAATTAAGATTTTGTTTTTAAAAGTTTCAATAGAGGCAAATAAGCTATTTTTATAGTTGGTTATAATCTTATACAGATAGTGTCTAAATACAATATCACTGAATGCAAATATTTAAAATAAATTAATATACATATCATTTTTGCATTAAGAGAACTCGTTTAAAAATGTTCAGGTCCCATGCAGATTTTGTTTGAAAAAAAATCCTGGTCCCCTGTCCTGATACTTTGAAAAAAACACCTGTCCCACTGCTGTTTGCTACGATCCCATGCTTTGATAAAATTTTGACCGGTCCCTTAACAGTAAGTAGTGTAGATCAGAATTTGATTATATTTTTTTAAAGAACATAAACAATAAAAACATACTTATTACATCAATAAATTATTTCACAGTAGATATTTTAATTTTGGTTTTAAGGTTTTGCATGTGTTTCAGCCAGACAAAAGATACATCTCAAAAATTTGTGTAGAATTGTTCTATTTTGTTATTTTTTTCAAAACAAATTATGTCAGATTCATTTTTTTTTTGGCCATGTATGGTTTTGATACATATTATAGGTAAAAGACTTACAAGTGTAGCTTTTAGAAGTTGTACTTTACAATTGAAAACAAAGGAAATCCATCATTTCAAAAAATGTTAAAATGCATAAAACCAAACGAAATCCAAATAATCAGTAATATCAAATATAGCTAAGGACAAAACTACGATGGTGGGAGTTTATCCTTCGCTTTAGAATTTACATAAATTTAGATAATAGTAATTGAACAAAGTGTACATATCAGATATTATCTCATGTACAAGTATACCATATCTAAGAAAAATAAAGAGCATACATCTCTACCATGGGAACCAAACCTACCCTTTCCCTCTCCCGTTTTCCTACATATATATATATATATAACCTATTATGTAGACAACTAACTCTAAGAACATTATCTTAAAATAGAAAAGAATGAGACAAAGCGTAATTTAGAAAAAAAGGTTGGTTTAAGGAGTATTCACCGCTAATCTGTCAACAAACTCTTAGTCTTAGAAAAAGTGGCATAATTAAGTCCAGAAGTTGCATGATTCTCTGTAAAAAGATATTATTTCTCTCTGATTTTTCAATCATATTAATAAAAAAGGTTATTTGAAGTTCAGATCCGTGATGAAGACTACAATTTTGATACCACTGAGTGAAATCTCGCTAATATTTAAGAAATAAAGAAAAACTCAGTATGACTCTCTTAAACAATATTTTGAAAAAGGTGAAAAAATAATAATCACAGAAGTCGAAAAACATAATATGTAGTTATAGAACAGGAAGTAATTTCTATACAAAACGCAATTCAGATGCTGTTAAAATGAAAACAATGGATTAGGATTGCATGTCGTTGTTCATTTATCACTGTAATGAACTTTTGTTTATGAACGAGGTTAAAGTTTAACAAAAGTCATGCATTTCGAATTCCAAGGACACAGATTTTTTTCATTTCTTACAAATTGTTGTAGTTACTTTGATCAAGTCAAAAGCAATGATGGAAAGTTTTCCTATTTGCATGCATTTTTATGTATAAGTTACAATCGGATTTGTTTAAAAACAGTTTCAAATTAAAATCTGAAGTTTTCAGTTAAAAGAACAACACAAATGAAAGGCAAAAAGAAACAAATGTAACAAGAGGCTCTCAAGAGCCTGTATCGCTCACCTGGGACCTGCAGCACTATAATTCCAAATTGATGGTCCGTCTTTGGTGGTGTATGTACATAAGAATCAAAAACTTTTTATAAAATTTAATTAAAATTGTTCAAGCAGTTTCAGAGAAGATTTTTGAATGCAGTTTCCAAACTTAAGGGACTAAGTTAATCTACGTTCCCTGCTGGCAGCTATTTAACATAAAACTTTGAAGAGGGTCACATAAGGACTATCATATCAAATTTCTACTGAAATTGTTCAAGCAGTCTCAGAGGAGAAGATCTTTTTATGCATTTTCCACTGGGTCCAATGTTAAACTATGTTTTGCTACTGGTGGCCATGTCGGAAGACGGATCAGCACCAAAGTAACAAGCTTGGTCAAATCAAAATCTCACAAGTTTCATTTATGCAATGTTTAAATTGAATCCATTCAATGGTTTTCCATGATATCATTATATGCATTTCCCCATTGCTGGCAGCCATGTTGGATGGTGGATCAGAACTGAAGTAACAACACTTGGTCAGCTTCTCATAAGCAAAGTTTGGATTACGCAGTTCTATAGAAGATCTTTTGTTAAGTTCACAGCTGGTGACACTTGATCAGCACCTGACAGGCATCATTCATGTCATGTTTGATTTAAATCCATTTAGCAGTTCTCTAGAAGATCTTTGTGTGCACTTCCCATAGGGTCCAATGCTGTCCGCATGTAAGATGACAGATTGGCACCAAAGTAATAACACTTGGTCAGCACCTCATAGACATCATTCATGCCATGTTTGGTTCAAATCCATTCAGTGGTTCTAAAGTAAAAGTTCTTTGTATGCATTCCCATAGGGTCCAATGTTAAAATTAAGATCCCCGCTGGCGGCCATGTTGGATGATGGATCGGCACTAAAGTAACAACACTTCGTCAGCACCTCATAAGCATCATTCATGCCAAGTTTCGTTTAAATCCATTCAGTGGTTCTCAAGAAGAAGTTCTTTGTATGAATTTTCCCATTAGGTCAAATGGTAAACTAAGTTCCCCGCTTGCGGCCATCTTGGAAGCGGTTGGAAAACTTGAATGTGTTCAATAAAATATAGTCCTTAACATGCTGAACATTTTTGCATTTTACACTTGACCTCTATCTCAAAGCGTTTTTGAAATATAGGACATANTGAAACTAGATACCCTAGTGATGATTCAGTTAAAGTTTGGTTCCATTTGACCCAGTGGTTTCAGAGGAGAAGATTTTTGAAAGTGAGCTAACGACGGACGGACGACAGACGACGGACGGACGGACGGACGACGGACGCCAAGTGATGGCAAAAGCTCACCCTGGCATAGCCAGGTGAGCTAAAAATCGATATAGCTAGACTCTCTTTCTCTCTCCCGTTTCCTTATATTAACATAATAAATAAATCCCAATAAATGTAGACAAATAACTCCAAGAACATTATCTTAAAATAGAAAACAATGAGACAAAGCGTAATTTAGAAAAAATAGGTTGGTTTAAGGAGTATTCACCACTAATCTGTCAACACATTCAAAAAGCCTGGTCTGCTGGAAAAAAGTCTAGCTTACTATATGGTGTGAGCTTACTATATGGTGTGAGGTTCCTCACTGTGTTGAAGACCATATGGTTACCCCTAGATGTTTTGTTTTTTGGTCGTTTTAACCTGGATATGGGATGTTTTCTCCTTGACATTTACCCCATATCCTTTTTTTTCATAGTAAATGTAGCATAATTCAGTCAAGAAGTTGCATGATTCTTTGTAAAAAAAATATCATTATTTCTCTCTGATTTTTCTATCATATTAATAAAAAAGGTTATTTGAAGTTCAGATCCGTGATGAAGACTACAATTTTGATACCGCCGAGTAAAATCTCACTAATATTTAAGAAATAAAGAAAACTCAGTATGACTCTTTTCAACAATATTTTCAGAAAGGTGAAAAAAATAATAATCACATAATTCGTAAAACATAATTTGTAGTTATAGAACAGGAAGTAATTTCCATACAAAACGCAATTCAGATGCCGTTAAAATGAAAACAATGAATTAGGATTGCATGTCGTTGTTCATCTATCACTGTAATAAATTTTTGTCCATGAGCGAGGTTAAAGTCTACCAAAAGTCATGCATTTCGATTTTCAAAGGTACAGATATGTTCATTTTTTAAAAATATTTGTAGCTATTTTGCTGAAGTCAAAATTAATGTTGCAAAATTATCCAATTAGCATGCATTTGTATGTTTAAGTCAAAACAGTTTCAAATTAAAATCTTATGTTCGATTTTATTGTGCTTAGCATTAAAAACAGCTTCTTAAGTCCTTGTAACATTGTTGTGAATCAAAATTATATTCACGTTAATTCTTACAGGACCCATAAAATGCGATTGATGGCTGCCTTAAAAGTAATTTTTTTTCTTTATTTTTTTAAATTATGTCCCTCATTTTCAATCATGGAAGCTTGTCTACGATGAGAGTATTTAACTGATACGTTGATTGCTATCCACAGCAATAATTATATTTTACCTATTGTTTTAACTTTTGTCTAATTATCATTAAAAAACAAGATAACTTTTGGAACTTGTTTCAGCTTAATTGCCTTCTGGAGGTTTTCATATACTGGACCAGTATATGGAAACCTCACTAAGATAACTGACGTACGTTTGTCACGTACGGAACTTGTTCAACCTGTCATTCGTATTGTCAAACAAATGAATTTATTTAATGTTGAAATTACCTCGTGCATAGCTTCATTTCAACACTTGTATTCGGAAACATGAGGCAGTTCGATCCACAACAATAATAACTATTGTTCAACAATAATAAGATTGAACTTACTTTTTTACCAGAAGATTACGCAATGTTATGGTTAACTGCGCATGTCTTGTCAAACAAGAGTAATAGTCCGATCGACTCTTGTCGAACTATAGTTAAGGTGTGACGTCATAGACTAATCTTTCGATAAATTTCATTGGACAATCGCTATTCTGATCTGGATTTCCCTTGTATGGACCATAAGATTAGTTCCAAAAGGTTAATGAAAGTTTCTTTCACTAAACAATCCTCAATTTAAGGATAACCTTCATCTTATATACCAAACTGAACTTGAGATTACAGAGACCAATGATACATCATCAGCATCATACTAGAACCCATACCTCTACATTGAAAACTCTTGACGTCTTAAAACAAAATTTGACAACAAGCGTGATGATTTCGACTTTCCAGTAGAGAAGTTCCCGTTTTTGAGCAGTAATATTCCAACATCTCCGGAATATGGCGTCTTCATTTCACAACTCATTCGCTATTGCCATGCCTGTATTTTGTACAGCGATTTTGTCAGCAGAGCCAAATTACTGTCTCAAAAACGAATACATCAAGGGTATGTTCAGACACTGTTGCAATTGTCACTACAGAAGTTTTACAGTCGTCACCATGACTTGACAGACCATTACAAGGTTTCTATTTCACAAATGAGAATAGATATCTTTGGGTAGATCTAGAGTTGATTACCGGACTGACAAACACCGATTGTGACTAAGCCGTACTTTTCACTTGCAGTATGACGGGTGCCACGCGTGGAGCAGACCATGCTTACCCTTCCGGAGCACTTGATGATACATCAGTTTTTGTAGGAGTTCACACTACAAATGCTTTAGTCTTGTGGCGTTCTTGTTCATTTGTTTGTATTTGGTTTGTCCTTTCAATGCCGTCTAAATTCGTGTTGTATATTTTACGAAAGGATATGGCGTTAATGAACATGAGACCATAACACTTATGTTAACTCCAAATGCCATTATTTCTGATGAGCTGTATGCATATATGGCCATTTCGGAAATTTATTCCTCATCAGCTACTCTAGAACCCAAACAAAGGAAATCCATAATTTCAAAAAATGTTAAAATGCATAAAACCAAACGAAATCCAAATAATCAGTTATAACAAATAACTACGATCCTTCGGTTTTAGAATTTAAATGAATTTAGATAATAGTAATTGAACAAAGTGTACAAATGAGATATTATCTCAGGAACAAGTACACCATATCTAAGAAAAATAAAGAGCATACATCTCTTTCTCATATGTATGTCGTAATTAAATTCACAGTAACTTTGGTATTTAGTTATTTATCATACTATTGATTAAAAAAGAAAAGTAACTAAATACCGAACGTACTGCTAATTTAGTTTTTGCAAAGACCTATTTGGACAACTTACGTCTCTTCAGTGGTTGTACACATATTCATAAATGAGGCTTGTTGATTCGAAAAATGTTAAAAAAAACATAAAAATACAATTTTTGAATGTTTCTGCAGAATATGACAAAAAAAATCCCTATTTTTATTACTTATATGATATGGTATAATTCCTCAGTACCTAATGCCATGAAAAGAGTTACTTTTTATGAATTTGTTTCTTTCGTTGGCCAATGACCATAGATGACATGAAGTCAGTTATTATTTTACGAAAGGATATGGAGTAAATGAACATGAGAGCATAACAACTAATCAAGATGACGTCTAACGCGAAAAACACATTACACCTTATGATATTATAACATCGGCAGTAAAATACCGAAGGAACAGAATAAAACAGCTTAATGGATCTTCTCTGAAGGATTCTGGTAGCTGGTTTAAATGAGCAAATATATTTTTGTCATTTTTCAAGAAAATAGAATATCTGGGATAATAAAATTTGTTACCCTAAGGAACATTAGCATAGGGTTATGTCAATATCTCTGGTGTCATATGTACATGAAATAATTATGACATTATTTTATGAAGGAACTATAGTATCTGGCAGAGGGTATTTTTGTGATTTTTTTAAATTGTACAATGTATTTCCTGATCAGTTGGGTTCGTTAATTATACAGAATAGTAGTATGGGGTTATGTAAATCTCTCTAGTGTCATCTGTATATTACAATATTGTCAAGTTGTAATCAATTAATTTCTTTGCCTTTAAACGAAGGCATTTAACAGTATTAAAACTACACATGTTCATGTCGACTTTCAGCAATTTTCAACAATTTTTACCGTCCCGTTTTATGTCTAGTGGTGATCAAAGATACCCTGTTTCCTCATATTATTTGGTCCGTTCAGGACTTGATTGGGGTGTATAAAATTGTCTCTAATTAAATTTTTATTTGATTTAAAATTATTTCAAATGGAAAATTCTGTACTTTAGACATTTGTGCAAGTAAGCATGAATAATGATAGTAAATTTAAATAGTTTAAAATGAAATACACGGGTGTTCTGAATAATATAGGCTGAAATTTTTACTCTATTTTGATCTCTATTAAACACTTCTTGTAAAAAATTCTGTCGTTTTATTTTCACCAAAAACTGAGAATAGAAGAAAACTAGTATATGTAAGATATATTAAAATTTTAGAAAATTTTACCGTCCCATTTTTTCTTAAATTAGAAAAGTGAGTAAAAATCAATACAATTGCTGAATCTGAGCTATGAATTACCTCACTTGAAAGAAATCCGACTTTTACATATTTTCGTCATCTTTGGACAGCATTGCAAAAATGTAGAGTAAAATGCACTCATAATAAATAAATGGATATTGGGAATTTGTTTTCATGACAAAAGTAATGTTTATTTGCTGTGTAGAAAAATTTTTACAATTTTTAAAATTTTGATAATACCTAATGTAGTGGTTCTATTTGTTTGTGTAAGTAATAAAAAAGTGAAAACAGAGTTATCTCCTCCTACCTTAGGTCTACCCCCTTAAATCGTATTGTGTTCAATTATGCCTTGAGTTAAAGACTTTCCCAATTCTTTTTACGTTCGTTATTTGAATTTTCTTTCTTCCCGGAACTCTTGCATGGATTCTTCCTCTCCCCTTTTCACTTAGAAACGGGGTTATCTGCACAGATATAGCAGGAAAAAAAGAAATAGAGGTTATGGAGTGTAATCTGAAAATATTTGTGAGGTTTTGTCATAATAAACATGCACTGTAGCAATCGCTAATGATGCATCGGCACTTTGTGATGCTAATATTATTTAGATTCGTAGACCCAATGTGATCCTAAATGGTACATTTTATATCATTAATGATCACTATCAACTAAGTGCGAATCGATGGGATTATTATAAGAGTCTAAACAATAGATGCGATTCCGATAAAGAATTATCAATAATGTTTACGACAGTAACAATTGCATATATTGTTTTGACTATCATAATGATCTCGCCGATTCGCACTTGGTCGATAGTGATGATGGTCCGTGCTAATAATACAAAAATTTACTAATATTGCACTCCCACGCTACAGTTCACTTCAATGTTATATAATAATTTATTTTTACTTTGATATAAAAAAAAATACCTCAATTTTGGAGTTCAAACTGTTGATTAATCTGATGTAACAAAAAGTAAGAAAAGTATTGACAAGTATTTAGTGCATATGAAATTGATTTAGGGTGTTTTCGCATTTTTTTCTTCATTAGTCAATGATTTAAAGAAAATCAACAGAAATACACCACTATGTTGCAATCTTTCATGCATTGCTAATACATTCCTACTGTATAATATTCATCAGGAAAGAATCGGCGTAGAGTGTAAAATTAAATCAAAGTACTGACAGTACAGAAGAACAAAAGGCTAACAATATGATATCCTTATTTTGAAATTTAGAAAAGATATAATTTTCAAAGACATTTAGACAATTGTTTATGTTGGCATATAACATTTTCCAACGTCAAGTGTTTGAGGTCTATGTCCTTCCCCGTCTTTTGTGGGATGGATATGGACATGAACATTGACCACTTGCCTCAGGATGATACATGATACAGACTAGTTATAAATTATATTTGCAATTAAAATTACCCAATCTTGTCTCAGTACTGACAAACTTAAAAGCCACAAGAAGTATTGTCCTTGTGATGCCAAGCTTGTAATGTGTAGTTGAATACATGTTGTTTTACTGCTTTATTTTCATTGATGCTGGTAGCTAAATTTCTCACTTCCTGTCTTTATTGCTTTTCATATGTAGTCTTATGATGCACTTTATTGTACTAGTGCACTGGTTTTAGTGTTAAATTTAGGTGTTTCAACCCCTATTTTTATTTAAGCGGTGGGTCTCGTCAGTGGTCAGCCGCTTGTGTTTTGCAGATTTCAATAATGCATTTCGTCATACATTATATCGGACTTTTCAGTTACTTAGAACCAACGTGTTCGAGATACTTAAATACAAGTACTGTCACGTGAAATGACAATTTATATATAAATTTTCTTGCTGAAGCACATTTCGAACAACTTGCAAACTTTTAAAATGAACTGTAATCGTTTTAAAGTATGTTTTCTCTGAATTATGAATAAGGCCAGACACTTAAGTCGTTCTGTCGTAATTTTTGTTTAAAGAAAGTTTATTAAATAAATCTTCGTCCAAGATATTCCAATCAATTTTTGCAATGGTTGCATGTTGGCTCAGTATTAAACTTCACTAATAATTTCAACAGTAATGTACATTTCTCACTATTATGATAACAGGATATACAATATTTATCCAAAACTTAAAAAAAGGTTACATTGTTATGGCAAAAAAAAAATTAAGATAGCGATAAAAATGTCACGCAATTTCAAGACATTGGTTATTTTTTTCTTCTTCTTTTTTTAGATCAAGAGATGAAGAGGGTCAGATAGATTTTTAATACGGACTTTTTCTTTGGAGGGGAGGATCATAAAGATTTTGATTTAGGCAACATATATAACAAATTGTGTTGAACAGTCTTTTATCATCTTGTGTACAGTAGTGCGAAGGGCATCCAGAGAGTATGTTTTATTGTAATGTATACATATATAAACATGATGATACTTTTTTCTTTTACTTTTGTATATCAGTCAGTGTAATGTAAACTGTAAAATCACATAATGTAGCACGATTTTGAATTATTTAAAGGGATATGGAGTAAATGTACATGATACAAAATACCTTTAAAACATGGTAAGATTAAGCACATGGAACTATACTTTCATTGTTGTTGTTCTTCATCTGGACGTCACCATGAAGTCATCATTTTCATAAAATTACAGACACTTCATTTTTGATGAATTTTAGTAGATATTTTGCTGAAAATCAGAAATAATGAAGAAAAAACGTCTTCAGTTAGCATGCATTTTGTAGGTAAAAGTCTGAAAATAATTAGTTTTCTAAAATAGTCAGAAACTACAATTCAAAGAAAAACAATTAAATAAATGCAAAGCTTCATAAGTCATTGTAACATTGTCAGGTAACGGAATTTATTTTATACCAATTCTACAGGACATTTATATAGTGCGGGTCGTCTTAAACCCAGATCTTTTGCTTTTTTGTAACTAATTTTCCTGCATTTTAAGAGTTCATGGAAGCTTATTCATGATGAGACCAATTAACTACCACGTTGATTTCTAACACAGTATAATAATATTTTTGCCTTGTTTCCTGACTTTTGTTTAATTATCTGTTAAAATACCCATTTCGAAATATTTGCAGTGTAATAGCCTCGATACGAAAACTTACGTTTGTCACGTACGGAACTTGTTAAACCTATCATTAGCATTATCATGCAAAGGAATTTATTTAAAGTTGAAATTTTCCTCGTGGATAGCTTCACTTCAGCACTTGTAAACGAAAATAATATGAAAAAGAAAGGAAATGTCTTAAATGTGAAGAACACAACATCCCATATCCAGGTTAAAACGACCCAAAACAAAGCATCTAGGGGTCACGGTACGGTCTTCAACACAGTGAAGAACCTCACACCATATAGCAAGCCCTAAGTTACCCCAAAAAGGTAAAAAAAGTGATTAAATCAATGGAAACAAACAAGTATGTTTGTATCTAGCTGATTAACCATTTGTAGTTCACTGATATGGTAAGTGTGGCAAATCGTGTCTATTTTATTGAAATTTTAAAAAAAAACAGTTTTCCAGTATTTTACTAATTGGCTGAAATGGCAAGTAGTGTGATATTTCATCGTTGTTGCTTAGGGCAAAGTATCTGAAGAATACAAAAAACGCCACATTTACTTTTACCAGCACATAGATAAAATGGATACATCATTGTTCGACATCCCACAATAAATTCTCCTCAAACCGGAGCTAGGAGCAGTCTTGAACTGACTGACTATGAGGTATGAGCAAAGCTCACTGTTGATGACGTCATGGTGACTTCAAGATGAAGAACAACAATACAAGCGTTGTTCCATCCATTGATTATATCATGTATTTTTATAGAGACTTTGTCTCATGTGCATTCACCCCATGTCCTCCCGTTGTTTGTTGTATAACAGTAACAGCACACCTTAAGGAGACATATTATGTTTTTTTTTTCTAAAAAAATGACGGACTAGATATATTTTAAGTTATATCTCACTTAAACACATCAAATAACAACTTTATAATGTTTTCCATTTCGAAAAATTTGCAAGGTTGGACAATGAACTGTAGATAGTTTATACTTATTAACTGGGTATGAGGGAATAGCAAGTTTAGTGTCCTCGAGACCCTGACTATTGACCGAGGCGTAGCCGAGGTCAATAGTTAGCGGTCAAGGGGGCAACAAACTTGCTATTCCCGGATAAACAGTCTATAGGTGTTTTATTATACCGAAAACACAAGATTTACAATTTTTGAACCATCTCCTAGTATTTATTTTCTAAATTTTGTATTCTCATTAAAACATACACTATTCCGTCATTTTCCTTCAGCAAAATTTGATCTGCTGCAAAGTGAATAGTGTTCATTGTAATTTGCATAACTAGTTTAGAGTTGTCACTTAGAAGCAATGATTTCAGAGCATTCTGGATTATTAACATAACTTTTATCCATTGGGAATCACATAAGACCAGTCTATAAGTATTTCAAACAAGATTCACATTTTCTAAATCATCTTTGAATAATAATTTTCTCTCATTATCAGTATTTTTTTCTAAATTTTGTATTCCTATTAAAACACAAGCAGGTACATCTTTTCTCCTCAACAAAATTTATTCTGCAGCAAAGTGAGTAGTGCATAGCTATTTTAGAGTTGTCACTTGGAAACAATGATGTCAGAGCATTCTGAATTATTTTCAGATTTTTTATCCAATAGGAAAGCAAGAAAAAAGTTCGGGAAAAAATATTCATACTGGTAGTCAATAGTCTAAGAAACTATTGACCGGTAAATAGTCACAAAATTGGAGAAGGTGAAAAATAGTAATTTTATTTTAGAAATTTTAGTAGTAATGTTCATATACTGAGATATAATAATTTATACTTATTGACTAGGTATGAGTGGAATAGTAAGTTTATTGTCCCCGAGGTACAACTATTGCCCGAGGCGTAGCCGGGGTCAATAGTTGTATCCGAGGGGACAATAAACTTACTTTTCTGCGAATATTCAGTCAGTAAGTGTTTTATTATACCGAAAGATACACCAGACAAAAGATATGTTAATGAGGGAAAATAGTTTATGCTAATGAGGGTTAATAGTTAAAAAGATATGTTAATGAGGGAAAATAGTTTATGCTAAGGAGGGAAAATAGTCAAATCTTTGAAAATGGAAAAATAGTAGAAATATTGAATGATCATTTGTTATAGAAAAAGATAACTAAGGTATAATAATAATTTTACTCCATTCTATATTCTTATTTAGGGCAGATATTTATGTCGTTCCATCATAAAATTTGTTAAAAGTAAGAGTTCGTCAAATAAATTTTCGTTAGAGATATTCCAATCAATTATCGCAATGTTTGCATGTTAGCTCAGTATTAAACGTCATTAATGATGTCTTCACATGTCACAGATACTTAAACAGGGCATTTAGTCATAAAATAATTTATTGAAAACTTTAAGCAATGAAGTATTGTTATTGGGGAAAAAATGAGATAGCAATAAAAATGTCACGCAATTTTGAGGACATCATGATCTCTATGGTAAAGTTTTTTTTGTTTCTTGATCAAGTAGATTACCCAGAACTTAAATGCAGACGTTTCGACGGGGTTCATTGAAATTTCGATTTAAGCAACATATATCAAAGATATGGAACTGAACTGTCTTCGAAATTGCTGCTTGTTATTTTTGTGTGTGTAAATAGATGGGTCCAATGCGTACTTTTTAGTTAAGTGTATACATATATTTTGATTACGTACATTGATATTTATGCAATTAATAAACCCCCTTCCCAACGCCAGTTCGTGGTACGTATGTTACCTGTGTTAAGGCAAGAAACTTAAATGCAATGAATGGTCTTCCTTACGTCGTATACTACGACGTAGGACAATGCTCCTGATTGAAGATGAACATTTCCATTCCTTGTACAGGAAAGTCAATTAGAGACAAGGCTGCATCTAGCATGGTTAAATGCCAAATCCAGCGGTGTGGTTTATTCGACCTTACAGATATGCTCAAAGTCGTTACAATTGAAAACTCAACAAGAAATGAAAATTTTCTTTTCGCTCCTTTCTTCAGTTTAATCTTTGTTCTGGTTTTTTAACGGATGAAATAGGTTTTTACGTTAGAATTATATTGAAGATTGGAATATTTTCCTCGTATTTTAGAAATCACATTCGATCCTCTACGATCAACGTGGGAAAAGGAGGAATTCTGCATATTTGTGGAATTTATTCCTAATCTTTTTATAGGCATATGTAACAATCTATCAACCAAAGCAAACAGGAGAAACAAGTTCAGATATGAAAACCATTTTAGATAATGCATAAAATCTTCCCAAATATTTTTTATATTGTAAAATCTGTTTCTGATCACTGGATTTTAATATTATGGTATGCCATATAAATCCAACTGGCAAAAAGTCAAAGTAGGTGTAAACCGCAATGGCCCCGACTTCGTATTTTTTTTTTGGGGGGGGGGGTGCGCCAAACCTTCCGTTCCAAATCAGTAATGTCCGATAGCAACTGAACAGCCCTTGGTATTGAAAGGTCGTCGATAATGAAGGAAAATGCTCATCCCGTTGCTAAGTATAAAAAGAATCTTGAATTACATTTCGTACCGAAATTTTTAAAAAAGCTTTTCATAAAGGACTGTTATGCAAAATGATCATTTTAGATAGATTTTTTAAGGCCTGGTTAATCTAAAAGAGCTCGAAATTAAGGATACTACAGATACTTCCACATCGGCCTCGTTCCTTGACCTTCATCTTGAAATTGAAAACAGAGGTCCACTACAAACTAGGCTGTATGACAAACGCTATGACTTCACATTTCCAATCGTCATTTTCACTTTTCTTTGTAGCAAAACTCCAAAAGTGCCAGCATTTGAAGTTTACATCCAACAACTCATTCGCTACAGAAGGGTTTGTGGTCTATACAGCGACTTCCTTGATTTAGCTTGGTTGCTTACACATAGACTACTTAAGCAAGGCTCGTTGGTGCTATGGGATATCTGCTTCCCAGATGACAACAGATCTTCCCTTTACAGCTAAATTTTGTTTTTTCTCTACCTGATTTGACTTTACTAGCGGATTTGACGTGTTCAACACAGCAAGGGTCTTATAAGAAGCAGGAGATTCTTATTCTACCGGTACACCTCTAATCTCAACCATGGTTGTTAATTGGGTGTGTGTTGTTCATCTGTATGTGTGTCTTCATTTTTCTTTTCTGTCCCGTACTTATGTGATACCTTGTTTCTTTTGGTATCCGATGTTGCCTTTGTCCCTGGATTGCCCGTTTTTTGACTGACGGTTCATTTTTCACTCACTTTAAATGCGGTCATGGAGATAACTATGCCAAATGAGCAATAATTAAACAAAGGATGTAAGGTAAATGAACATGAGACAAAATCTCTTCAAATACATGCAGAAATAAACAATTGAACAAAGATTTTATTGTTGTTTTTCATCTTGACGTCATTATGAGGCCTTCAACAAAATTTTTTGCTAATCACCTATACTAAATTTTTGCTGGTACTGTACACCAAGTTCAAGACGGCCTCTAGCACCGAATTGAGGAGAAATTCGTTGTTAATTTTCGAACAACGCCACATCCATGTTCCTGTGTAATCATGTATACAGGGTCTTCGACAAACATACAAAAACCCAAGTAAATTACACTGGCAAAGTGCCCTTACAATCATTGCCATCCGTTGCCCGACAAAAGCACTTGTCTGTCAAGCTATTGGATAATTATAACATGTAGGAAAACACAAGGTACTCATCAAGTCGATTGTAACAAAACTTGGCATTATAAAATAGTGAAATGTGGGCACTTTAATCATGTGCTCAGATTCGGCAATTACAACGAAATAAATGCCAAAAGTCTGAATAATTGGTACTGAATCTCACTTAACGAATCAACTGTAAGGAATGCCACGCTCCATGTAAGGGACATTAACTCTACATACTTTACCTTTCCAATGGATAACATCGTAAGACATTATACTGATTTTGATACAACATGTATATATTTGTCTTATGATCAGCCTAACAGTGTTAGATCTTCAAATTTGTATCAGCGAATTTAGGTAGTTTGCTGATACAAATTAGCAAAAGATGCAATGATAAATGAAAAGAACATCATCAATGTATCAATAAGCAAGATTCAAGAATATATCATCTTTATTTATGAGCCTTTAGAAGTCTCTGAAGAAATATACCAGTCTCGTAGAAGTACGAGACATGACCCAGTCAGCGAGTACACAAACTGAATTCTTGCCCATTGGTATACCATGGAAGTGTTAGAAACTCCAACGAAAAATTATCACTTTGTCCATCCCACAGATATTCTTCAAATATAAAAGCCATTGACTCAGTTCAACAAATAGGTGCTAACTCCTTAGTGACCTATCTGCAAAACCGCCATAAATTTTGAACACTGATAATCATCTTACCACACAAATTAAACACGGAAACTCCCATATTTATCTAAATATTGAAATTTAATTACAGTCACCTGTTTCCCTTTATTTCGCGATGTCCAGCGTTTAAAACATCGAGAAAATCGGTCAACGTTTAGTGAAGTTACAGCCATAAAAATCATGAAATATAACTAGAGGACAGCATATCACAGCTCATCCGCTATTCAAGAGCCCGCGTTCGATACAGTGATTTCCTTGATAGAGCCCGGTTGCTCACAAATAGCTAATGTATATGGCTACTTCAACAATGGTATGTTACCCAAAACTTGAAGTCATCCCCCAGAAGTTTTATGGTCGAGATCACCATTTTGTGGATCGCTATGAGATATCTGTTTCCAAGATGACAACAGATCTTTCCCTTTAAAGCTTATTTGTTGTTTCCTCTCACGGATTGGTCTTTACTACCGGAGTTGACATGTGCAACACGGCGGTTGTCTTATAAAGTGCAGGAGATGCTTACTCTACCGGTGCACCTGATCTCACCCTCGATTTTTATTGGGTCCGTGTTGTTCATCTTTGTGTGTAAGTGACATCATTTTTCTTTTCTGTGCTGTACTCATGTTGTGTCTCTGTATCTTTTTTTTTTCATGTTGCCATTGTCCTTGGATTATTCGTTTTTGATTGACGGTTCGGTTCTAAGCTGCAACTACTTTTAAATCGGTTCTTTCCGGACGACACAAGTTATATCTTCTTGAAGAGGAATCCTAGTATTTTTTCATGATATTTGTGTGCACCGTGTAAGATGGTGTAGGATATAAGAAAAATTAATATAAAGTTGAAAATATTTTATCGATAATTGATTTTTTTCTCATTGTTTATTTATTTCAAATTATGAACATGTATTTAGGCTAGTTAAAGCAAAATGTTCAATAGAAACACATTTTAACGTGATAATTTAATTGAGAATATAGAAACTGTCATCATTTTCTGATGCATATTTCATTTTGATATAGTAAATCTAATATAGAGTTTGAAAAGCTATTTTTTAAAATTACAAATTTCAAAAATACAAAAAGGAAGAAAAAAATTAAAATTTCGCAGAATAACCATTGCCCAGAAATAGAGAGTGGTTGGTACAAAAATATACCACGACACCAGCGAAAATTGTCATTCAATTGTAAAAAACATTAAAACTATTAAGGGTTCCGGGAAAGAGTGGACTCCATATCATTCAAAAATTCAAACACTTTTAATTTTTGATAACAATCAACCATAATAAAACATGACGTACTTACCATATTCGGGTTTTTATAAGCATTTAAGTCTTAAGAGTGTATTATTTCATGACTGGGCGAAGGACTTTTTAGCGAAATTTAATTTGATTGTGATAGGCATTTTAGCGAGAGAAATGTGTACATTTTAGCGAATGAAAATTGAGTTTCCTGTAAAATATTGATGGACAATTTAGCGAAACATTTAAAGAAATATAAGACATAGAAATTATATTAAAAAAATGTTTATATTTAAAAACAAATGCATCATACCGAGGTTTGAAGTAGTTTTGTAGAAGATTTTATGTGTGTTTTGCTTAAACAGAGCGATTTGAATTACAGAGATTCTTTACAAGTTTTACGAATTTTCTTTGAGGTTTAGTTTTCGATTACATGTACCAGACAAATACTGAGTTACAACTCCATGTTATCCAACACGACCGCGTTGTGCTGATGTTGCTTGCATTTTATTTTATTTTATTTTTTTTATTTATCTATTTTTTTTTTTCTATTGAAGTAGTGATTCATTTAAAAATCAAATTAAATACACGTATTAATTTAAAAATAAGCTGCTAAAATCTTTATTCCACTTCCTCTTCGGTCAGCAGGGAGTGACATGCAAAGCACGGAGAACGGAGGAGGAGGCATTGGTATCTGTCGTCTGTCGCTAAAATGTCCATCTATATTTTTTACAATTTCGCTAAGACGTCCTTTTAAAGTTTCGCTAAAGTGTACACTTTTTTGTAGCTAAAACGTCCTAATTTTTCGCTAAAATGTCCTCCGACGCCCATGAGTCAATATCATGTGCGAATTTGTGCGACTTGAAGATCTTCAAACATCTATTTAGTGTCTATCTCAGCGGAATAATGAAGATTCTTTGCTAAATTTTCATATAATTTGTCATTTAACATATGTAACGATTAATAATTTATACCTCCGTATTATTAATATCCAATCGCCTACGCAAGTTCCGAAAACACGGAATCTGACGATTATCCGCGACAGCTTGAAATACAAAATATATAACTAATTAACAGCTACTTAAGTAGTTGGCGGTTTCTCAGATAGAACTTTTGAAGAGGGATCGTTGGAGTTCCTGTCAATATAATGCTTCCATGGGTATACTAACTTGTTGTTGATAAAAAGTGCCCCAGTAAGAAAATCAAGCACTCCTGTTTTCATACTTTTTTAATTTTAAACTTACATTTTATTATTCTGTATATTTACATAGTCATGTGAACTTTGTATATTTTAACAGAAGAAAAATCATCATTGATCACAAGTAGTTCGTTTGTTTGCTTGTTAAAAGCAAGACCGGATGGACTTTCCATTCCATCATCCTTTGTAAGAATAATCTCTTTCACCTCTCGACCACTCGATATTCTATGCACGTTGTTTGAACGAGATCCTGTAATGTATAGATTCCCCTGATTATCTAATGTTAACCCTGCAGGATCCAGAAGGTCAGGGTTACTGTACGTTATATAATTGCTGCCATCTGGAAACACGCAATACACATCGCTGTTTTCAAGATTAGAATAATATACAAGGCCAAGGTCATTTAAACATATATCCCATGGATTAAACTTCGTCGGCAATTTTCGTATTGTCTTTCCATTGATATCTACGATAGTCAAATGATCTTCGCCATATTTAACACAAATTTGTCCTCCTGTGCTAGATACTGCAGAACACTCCCCACGAAATTTTATAATGCTGCCTGCTTTCAAAGAATCAAGTTCTACTTTCTGTAAGCCATGCTGCCAAGCACTTAAAATGGCAATACTTTTATTATAAACTGCAATACCTCCTGGAAAATTTGCTACTCGAACTTTTTTACATTCTTGACCGCTTTTGTTGCACACGTATATTGTTTTTTCTTGATATCCAGCAAGCATTAACTTATTGTCAGGAAGAAAACAAGCACGAAATATCTTAACTCCCTTGCCAAGTCTCGATGTTGGGAAGGAACATACTAATGAAAGCGTTCCTGCGTCGTGGTGACCATTTGATAAAGTTGAAGAGGGTGATGGTTGCTCGAATACACCCGTGTCAATAATATTTATCTTCTGGTTGTTTTTTATGTACTGTTTCGCACTCTCGGTGCATCTTTCCGATGTCAGAATGCTTCCCATTGTAATGAAAAAGTTTTCAAATCCAAAAACTGCTTCTGACAGTTTTAAGTGTAATTCATATTGTTTGTCTTCCTCGATCAGTTTTATAACTGACGAATGTAAGGTGTATCACGATGTAAAGTGGAATCTGTTGTCGAATGGTATTTTATGTTATCTATATCTTTTAAAATACTTTTCAAATTGTCTTGTTGGGCATCAATTTGGGTTTTACTTCTCTCAATACGTTCTATTACTTTATCATGACATGATTTTATTTCTAATTCTAAACTTCTTGTCAACTTGTCTAAATATTCATTTATTCGATGTCGAGCCTCTTTAATAGTTTTCTTCATTGAGATTGCTTTTTCCTTGAGCTCACTTAAATTATCCTTCTTGTCAGTTACCATTTGTTCTAATACTCCAATACCTTCTCGAATGTTTGACTCAATATTTTCAAGAGATACTTCATTAACATGTGTACCTTCTTGAATTTTTCCAACCGGTCGACAGAATTTATGTTTTTCCTTTCGGCATATCTTACATATCATCAATCCATGATGATAGCATATGGATGAAACAGCCTCGTCTTTGTGTATTTTGCACATTTTGGAACCAATACTGAGAGTAGACATTTTCTATCAGTATCCTGAAAAAGTAGTGAAAAAAAGTAAATAAAGTTTGTAAAATCTGCCAGAGAACAAGCAACCAAGAAGATCTACATTAAAAGCCAAAATAATCTGAGTACAGAGCTTTTCGTGAGGGAGATACTCCATAGTTTTAAGCAAATTTTTCTTAAATTTGGCTATTGCAAATTTTCAAATATAAGAGGTTTTCGGGTCAGCACACTGGGTTGGTGAATACCCTCTGGATTAACAGTTCACCAGTAGAGGCATTGACCACGTGGTAATAAATAACAAATAAACGGAAGTTACTAAGTAAGTTATATACGGTCAAAAAGGGGGGGGTAATTTTTATTTCAATGTCAACGGAGGTAATTGATATGCTAATTAATCTCTTTTTTTGACAATATATAACTAACTTGAAACATGGAGATAACAATCACATGTTTCTCATAAAGTTTTTGAAAATATGTTTGTTTATTATACATTTATACCGTGGGGCCTGGGTGGCCGAGTGGTTCTACTACCTATTAAACCACTGTAGTCTAGCACCACTGTGGTGTGAGTTCGCGCCCCAGTTTGTAAGTATGTCAGTTACCTGCCCAAGGTCAGTGGTTCTTTCCGGGGACTCTGGCTTCCTCCACCACTAAAAGTGGCCGTCATGAAGTAGCTGAAATACTGCTGAAAGTGACGTTAAACCCCATATCAATCAATCAATCATTTATACCATAACATAGACCTTTATAAGGTTATAAATGTATATTGACATAATTATCAGAAGAGTCCGAGAGTCTTTAAACAAAAAACATTCTGTCATCTGAAAAAGACATTTAACATAAAGGACCACTTTTAAATAGAGTCTTTATTTTGAACAGGCAAATGAAAGACTGGCAGTGGCTGTTATGTTCCTTAAGGTCACTACTGTCAATATAATTGAAAATATCTTCATAAAGGAGAGTTATATCAATGTAGGTCATTTGAACTGCATTTCAAAAATCATAAAATTGATTTTTCTATATCAGATATTCGCATATCTGTGCTGTCACGGAAACCATAGCATATTTGTACAGTTGTGATAATAAAAAATAGGTAATTTATATAAAAAAAAAGCTCGTCAATATTCGTTTATATTACATATATGTAGTTGGT